>WXYE02273521.1:0-14764 GCA_011319275.2 Echinosphaeria canescens | reverse complement strand
CAAATACAAAGTATACTAATGATTCATGCGAGTTAGGTTGCCCTTATCAGGGTCTTGCCGGTTGGGATAGCAATTCCAAGTCATGTCCGAGGTGAACGCGCTGGCAAAGGACCAAGAAGAGTTGGGCAGTGCTCACTCTGGCCGGGATGACCAAAATGACTACGATGTCGAAAGAGTCGAGAAGGTCTACAGGTATGGAGAAGCGTCGTCCCTTCAGTCCCGCAATCTCTACGATTATGGACGGCACTTATCCCCCCATCCTTCATAACCAGAAAGCTCGACCGCCGCATCATCCCGGCCTTCTGGCTGCTCTACTTCCTGTGCTCGGCCATCCGGTCCAACATCGGGCTCGCGCAGACCATGAACGAGGCCGAGCACCACGACCTGGCCAGCGTGCTGCACCTGTCGGCCCACGACACGTCCACCGCGCTCGCGCTCTTCTACGTCGCCTACGTGCTGTTCGACTGCCCGTCCAACCTGATCATGAGCCGGCTGAGCCCGCGCGTGTGGATGGCCCGCATCGTCGTGGCCGTCGGCGTCGTCGGCACCTGCTTCGCCGCCGTGCGGGCCGCCTGGAGCCTGCTGCTGCTGCGCTTCCTGCTCGGCCTCGTCATCGCCGGCATGTGGCCGGGCATGTCCTACTACCTCACGCTCTTCTACCCGCCCTCGCGCACCGGCAAGCGCATCGGCATGTACTTCTCGGCCGCCCAGGTCTCGGCCGCCGTCGTCGGCCTCGTCTCGGCCGGCTTCCAGAAGATGGACGGCCTCGGCGGCCTGGTCGGCTTCCAGTGGATGTTCCTCGTCTACGGCCTGCTGGCCGTCGTGCTCGGCATCGTGCTGCTGTGGTGGCTGCCCGACCGCCCGCTGGCGCCCGGCCAGGCGCGCGAGCGGAGCCGGTGGGCGGCGCTGTGGCTGCCCTCGGCCCCCGAGGCGCTCACGGGCGAGGACGCGCTGGTGCACTACCACGACCTGACGCGCGTCTACCACGCCAGGCCCTGGACCCTGCGCGACCTCGCCGCCGTGCTCGTCGACTGGCGCCTGTGGCCTCTTACGCTCATGTACTTTGGCGTCGTCGGCGTCGGCATCGGCACCCAGCTGTACGGGAACGTCATCCTCGCCGCCATCAACCCGGCTTTTACCGGTATTCAGATCAGTCTGCTGTTTGCGCCCATCTGGATCGTGAGTAACAATTTCTTTTTCAGTGGTCCTCCACCAACCTCGGTCATCCTAACTGACTCTAAAATCCGGACGGCCCTTTTTGCCCGCGCGCAGATGGACTTTTGCGCCATCCTACTGGTGACGCCCATCTCGGACCGTTTCCACTCGTACCGGGCCGTCTTCTTCTCCGCCGCCGTGTGCATCCAGATCGCCGGCCTCCTGACCGTCACGTTCGCGCTGTCGAACGCGTGGGCGCGCTACGGCGGCCTGCTGATGGTCGGCTTCGGGCTCGGCCCGACCGTGCCCATCTGCATGACCTGGACGAGCGAGATCTTCCAGCAGCGCCACGGCGAGGTCGGCGTCGCCGCCGCGTCCGCGCTGGTGTCCGGCCTGGGCAACCTCGGCAGCATCACGACCACGTACGCGCTGTACACGGGCTGGCCGGCCGACGCCGCGCCCGGCCCCCACCAGTTCCGCAGGAGCAACCTGACCATGATCGGCATCCTCTGCAGCAGCATCCTCAGCAGCGTCGTCATGGTCGTCCTGCTGCGCGTCTTCGGCAACGGCGCCAGCGCCAAGATCGCCGACAACACGGGCACTCCGGGCGCCGAGGGCGCGGTCATGGACGGTGCCGCCAGGCGCGAGGCGCGCCAGCGTGGGTTCAGTGGCATGCTGTTCAGCAGGCGGCACTGGCACCCTTGGAATCGAGGGGGGGCTGCCAAAGACGCGAGAGAGGGCCGCAGTCTACGCTTCTCAACAACAGGGGTAACTGGGCCGGGAGGGGAAACGAGAGGGAGCACAGTTCAAGACTCTCTGTCTGGGCAGCTCAACCTGCCGCAGTGATTCGTTGTTTGGATACCTGAGCCTTTCGTCTTTTTCTTTTTCTTTTATATATTTTCGTCTTTTACCTTTGCCTTCCGTCGTGCTTGTATTTCCTAAATCTCTCAGTGATACCCCACTTGTGTTTTTGAAATACGCCGTCGCATGCCGAGGAGTTTCCATGGTTGGCCTTTTCCATCTAAAGGGGGTGGGTGGTCGGGCGCATTTAGACAACTCGATAGTGACATTGCTTTTACGCCATCGCTGGGACGGCGTGTCGGATAACCAGGGCGAGGTCCCGGTGAAAATGCTGCTGCGCTATGTTACAGTGCCAATCACAAAATAAACATGCAGATCCCCGATTATACTATTACTACAATACCTTCGAGCGAAGCGAGGTCGGGGGTCTGGGGGGAACCCCCAGGAAAAGACCGCTCTCCTCTTTAACCTTCCTTTTTTTTTTTTTTCCTGGGGGTTCCCCCCAGACCCCCGGCCTCGCTTCGCTCGAAGGTATTATAGTAACAATAGAATTGGGGCTTTTAAATCAACCTGTATAGACCCTAGGATCTGCATGTTTATTTTATGCTTGGCACTATATACTGCGGAGATTCCAGGATAGGAATGGATGTCTCAAGATTCACATCCATCTTATCCTCTGTCATGCTAATCCATATCTCCTTTTTTCTGGAGACGTTGGCGAAGATGAGGCCGACCTCAAAAGCAGGAGTGACACCTAAACATCTCCATCTCCATGTCTTCGGCCAAAATGTCCTCCCAACTTCCTCGAGTTCCGCGAGAGCAACTGCCTTTTCCGACCCGGTGATCGGCCGAAGACTCCGGTTGGTAGGTCGATGACGCGAAAGTAGTCCGACAATCTCGTCGTAGGATGCCCTCGTCGAAGTCATGCCTTCGCGAAGTTCCCCATCACAGTATTATAGTATCTTCGAGCGTAGCGAGGCCGGGGGTCTGGGGGGAACCCCCAGAAAAGAAAAAGGCCGTTGTACCTTTTGACCTTCTTTTTCTGGGGGTACCCCCCAGACCCCCGGCCTCGCTGCGCTCGAAGAGGGCAGTACATGAGCGTGCACGTACCCTATGATCTGCATTTTTATTTTGTGATTGGCACTGTACTATGCACGTACTACGAGTAGATCGTGGGCGCCATAAAGAAATACCCGCAGTTTCCAGTGCCTCCGTCAGCATGGAGACATTGGAGACAAGATCCAGCCCGCCGGCGGAAGAGACTAACAGGAAGGTTGTCGGCAGGGCTTTAATCCGGATGTTGCAGGGGGGGGTGTCAGAGTCGAGGCGCTCGCGCAGAATACGGGCTCCCCCTGCAGCCATCCCGTCTTCATTTTCTGGGCCGTAATGCCAATGAGCCCACGAGAAGGCGAGGGGATCATGGGAAGCAACGTCTCCAAGGTCGAACCAACGAGCAGCTCGTGCCTCTTCTTGAATTCCGCCATTATTCTGGAGTTCGGATCCGCCTTTGGGTCGTCAAGGCGGCATTTCTGGACATGGGCCTGGAAGATGCACTCCAGGAAGATTGTGTCGGCCGTGTCGATTGTGGCAATAGTGCTCCGTTACACGGGATTCGAACGCGCCCGAGCTGTCTCGAGCAGAGCCTGTAGGAAGTGTGCCAGGACTAATTCGGAGGTATAACTTTTGGGTGACACTAAAAATGGACACCCGTCATCCGACGTCGGGAGGCTTGTGTCAAAATATTGCTTCCCCTCCTGACGTACAACCCGGAGCCGGGCTTGATCTTCATCTGACCAACTGACCAAGTCCGAGTCTCTAAGGCTGGTTGCTTGGACACTTGCCCCTTTCAGCACAGCTTTCCGGTCCGAGGCCTAACCTTCACGCGATCACTGGCTCCAGGTTCGCTTCGAGCGGATTCCGCCAGGCGTGGGCCCTGCCAGTGTGTCTCTCAATGGACTTCAACGCAACTAGGAGCCAGGAAATCATATCAAGGAGCTGCTGGGGATCTGGATATGTTTGGCAAGAACCTGCAGCAAGGGCTGTGAGTCTCAGATTTTCCGGCGTGTGGATGCGAGATCCTGCAGTGCCAATGACAAAATAAACAGGGGATCCTAGGGACCGGAAACGCTGATTTACTAAACTAGTCTCTTCGAGCGTAGCGAGGTCGGGGGTCTGGGGGGTACCCCCAGGAAAAGACCGCTCTCCCTTTTAATCTTTGTTTTTTCTGGTGGTACCCCCCAGACCCCCGACCTCGCTTCGCTCGAAGATATTATAGTAATAGTACAACCAGGATTAGTAAATGAATGTGTACGGACTGTAGGGGAGATGAGGAATCTATATGTTTATTATGTGATTGGCACTGTAGTTCCGACCAGTACACTGGTAAGTTGTAGCATCAAGACGAAATCTAATCAGGGAGCCGGGTTTGATCGAGATCTATCGAGCGAAGCTGGCCGGTATAGCGATCAGTGAGGGGAAGGCCCGGACTCATCCCGGCCTCCTCGGCTTCATCATGCCGAGGCTACGAGGGCACCATTGAGCGGAACTCCTCAACGCATCCAAGGAAATGATAGACGTGCGCTCGGCCTCTTCCTTTGGCTTGGGTAAAACGAGCTCCTTGCCTTTTTGCCTTGGAAATGACACTTGCAGGTGTAGGGAACCCCTCGCGGATCGCTCCGTTCGTTGCGTCCGCAGCCTCAGCTCCCTTGGTCCAGGTCTCGACTAGATTCCCTGATGTCGGGAAACGTTCGCCAGATACAGTGCCTATCACAAAACAAACATGCAGATCCTAGGGTCCGTATACGCTCATGCACTAACCCCGATTATACTATTGCTATTTGCTCTAATACCTTCGAGCGAAGCGAGGTCGGGGGTTTGGGGGGAACCCCCAAGAAAAAAGAAAGTTAAAAGGTAAAGCGGTCTTTTCCTGGGGGTTCCCCCCAGACCCCCGACCTCGCTTCGCTCGAAGATATTATAGCAACAATATATTTAGGGGTAGTAAATGAGCGTGTACAGACCCTAGGATATGTTGGTTTATGTTATGCTTGGCACTGTGGTATCTAACACACAGAAGGGCCCCATCCTCGTATCCGAGAGTTGACTTGGAGTCATGGGCAAGGTGAAGTCGGCGTGGGTTTGCCTAAGAGTCCCAAGTTGCCGTTGCCGGGCGACTTCTCCCTTGACACGTGCGGTCTCGTTGAGGTTCAAGACCCACATCAGGGTGGCGTAATCCTACACGTCGTCCTCATCGTCCAGGCGCTTCATAACCTCGAAGTGGGTTGCTTTTGGCGATCTTGTCTTTCCAGTGATATGGTTTTACGCTGGTTGTTGGGAGGACACGAGGGATGCTGGGTTAAGTGAAGTATAAGAATCTAGAAAGCTGGAGCTATACTACGGGCCGTTGGACTGGAAATGCTGCTGAAGTACGAGGTAAATATCCGGCAGGCTGTGATGGAGCCTCATTTAGTCCGTCTTTTATTCATTTTCCATTGATTGAGTCCTTCAAGTTGCCATGTTCTAGTTGTCTGGACACTAGATTCAGGGGGTTTGCTTACCTTGGGAATTAGACCGTAGTCTGTTCCAAGTCAGACTGTTAGACCGTAGTCTGTCCAGGTCAAACTGTAAGGGAGCCCCATCAATTTTTTTCCTGTCCAACAAGTTGAATATCAATCCCCAGCGACAGGCGCTCTCACCTCCAACCCCAGGCTCTCAGGCTCTCAGGCGAGAGTCGGGCTCAGGCTACGCGAGGGACAAATGTCACATGTGGCCACCACCAGTATCTACTACCCGATCTTCTTGGTGTAGTTTTTTGCCCACGTCCAGCAGAAGGCTCATCCTCATCACCACATGCATCTCCTCCACCACCATCACCGCGTTCTCAGCTTCAGCTTCTCCCGTTTGGACTTCTCATTGGCAAGAAAGGCGGAGAAGAAGTTGGGCGTGTGTGTGGGCAAACATACGACCAAGTCAGCCTGAGATACATCCCCCATTCTTACTCAGGCTGGACAGCCGTGCAAACGTCGCCGCCAGCGTGACCGTCCTCTCAGTCGCACGTGTGCAACCCCACTGTCCATTGGCAGTACTGCCGTCAGCACTGTTGACCGGCTCGGCAAATCAAGAGTCCTCTGCTCCTGCTGGACGTATTTCGTCGCTCTTCACAGCCTCAGCCTCATCTTGGTTCTGTGCAGCCACGGGAAAAGTGCGGAAAGGGCAAGCACGGCCGCCGGGAGGCAGATCCAAAAGCCAGGGCACACGTCCGGCCAGCGAGCTTTGGCCAGGCTCGGGCGCCGCCGCAGCAGGTGGTGGTGCTCGAGAAGGGAGGAAGGAGCGTTCGGCTGCCATGCCCAGGAAAAAGAGGCCCCCGTCCAGCGTCACTTCTTCTGACCGGGGTGACTACTCGCCGAGGACCGGAGCTAGGGAGGGGAAGGGAAACGCGCCGCCGAAGAGGGCCAGGACAGCCAGCAGTGCCCAGTCCCAGGAGCAGGGGCAGAAATCGCAGTGGTCAGGACCCCGCAAGCCGCCGGTTTACCCAAAACCGAAGACGGTCGCAAAGCTCAACGCTGCAGCAGAGCTCGCGGTTGCCGGAGCGTTGGGAAGGAAGCAGGGCGACGAGGACGGCGGGGAAGACTGCTCGGATCGGCCGCCGGTCGCTGCTGCTACGCCACAGCCGGAAGCACCACCACCATCTATCAGCAAGGAGCCCGCCGCGATGGAGCGGTACCCAGCATTTCCGCCCGGCGGTCGGGCCTCGCCGACCGAGACGCGGCCGCAGCCTGGCACCACCTTCAGCGCCGTTCCTCTGCCAGGAGCGGAGGCGGGGGGCTACGGGAATGCTACTTCGGGCCGTAATACGGGATATGGTCGCAGCTCTGGCGATAATTCGGGCTATGGCCGTAGCCCTGGCGATAATACGGGCTATGGCCGTAGCTCTGGCGATAACACAGGCTACGGTCGTAGCCCTGATACAGGCTACGGTCGCAGCCCTAGCGATAATACGCGCTACGGCCGCAGTCTTGGAAGACGCCAAAATCAAGCCTCGTGGTCTCCTCCTCCCGACCGTTCCGGGATGCAGTCGCGATGGCCAGCCCCATGGGACCACTTGGCTGCTGCTCCCCAACAGCAGCAGCAGCAGCAATACCAATACCAATACCAATACCAGACCCAATACCAACAACATCAACAACATCAACAACAACAGCAACAACCGCCGCAGTGGCCTCGGCAGCAGGCTTATTATCCACCCCAGTCGCAGTCACAGCAGTCACTCCAAGGCTTTTACGGGAGAGAGCATGAGCAGTTCCCGCGCCAGCCAACCCAGTATTCACCTGCCTTGCACTTTTCCCAGTATACTGCTCTCTCCCAGCAGCCGCTCCCAGCCCCCTTTCACCAGACCCACCAGCTACAGCACCACCAGGCGCAGGCGCAGCTCAATAATTTCGCCTTCCAGAGTCAGGGCTCGGAGCCGCCGTTACTGCTAGCCCCGCCGCATGGTTACCAGAGGCCCGGACAACAGCCGCTCCTGCAACCACCGGCCCCGGGACAGGGCCACCGAGACCAGCAAATGCAGCCCGGCCAGGACCGGCCCCGCAGCCAGCCATTCCCCGCAAACGCAAAGGAGGGGGGTAGGAGAAGGATGATGGAGGCGCGCGACCCGATCCAGCCGCCCTCGCAGCAGTCCGGCGGCATCCCGGAGGCGACGGCGGCCTACATGCTGCAGGCGTCGCTGCCGCCGCGGCCGTCGCTGTCGGCATCGGGCCCGCTCCCGCGCCCGCGCCCCTTGCTGGTCGTGCTCGACCTCAACGGCACGCTGCTGCACCGGCCCTCGCGCAAGATGCCGACCACCTTCGTCGAGCGGCCCCACGCGCGCGACTTCCTGGCCCACTGCCTGCGCAGCTTCTACGTGGTCGTCTGGTCGTCGGCCATGCCCCTCAATGTCGCGGCCATGTGCGCGCAGCTGCTGACGGAGGAGCAGCTGCCTGTCAGACGTGCTGCGTCGCCGGCTGAGAGTTCTAATGGCGGTGGTGGTCCACAGCAACAGCAGCGAGACCAGCCCGCAGCCGCTCAGACGACCGGCCCCCCCGGCCGCCTCCTCGCCATCTGGGCCCGCAACCGGTTCGGCCTCACGTCCAAAGACATGAAGCGCCGCGTGCAGTGCTACAAGCGATTGACGTTTCTGTGGGAAGACCCGATCGTCGGCGCGGCGCACCCGGACGCCGCCATCTTGGCGTCGCTGGAGAAGGGGGAGGGGGAGGGAGAGAAATGTGAAGACCGGGACGAAGAAGAGGGACAGGCGGAGAAGAGCGACGGGGAGGAGGACACAAGCGAGTCGGGCGACAATTGCGACGCCCAGCAGCAGCCAGAACAGCAACCACCGTCACCTTCACAACCGTCTCCCGGCAAGGCCAAGAACAAGGACAAGAAGAAGAAGAAGAAGACGAAAAAAAATAAGAATAAGGGTGCTGCGGCAGCCGCATCTGCACCGACACAGCTCACCACCACCACTACCACCACCACCATCGCGGCCGACCCGGCCCACGTCACGGCGAGGCGGCTCCTACTATGGAACCAGAGCAACACGGTGCTGATCGACGACAGCGCCGAGAAGGCCCGGAGCGAGCCACACAACTGCGTGACGGTGCCCGAGTTTGAAGGACCGGGCGGCGGCGAGGCGACAGCATCGGCATCGGCATCGGCACCGGCATCGGCACCGGCGTCAGCACCGGCGGCGACCACAGCGGCCGATGCAAGCGCGGATTACAGCGAGAAGGGTGGTCAAGGGGGCGACCACGAAGGCCCAGGCCAAGGCGTGGCGGCCGACAATGGAGCCGAGGAAGAAAATAAAAAGAAGAAGAGCGCTGGGGACGACGTGCTGCTGCGCGTGCGCGACTATCTCGACGCGCTTGCGCTACAGGAAGACGTCAGCGCGTACATGCGCCGGCATCCGTTCCGGGCTTGAGAGGGAGACGGAAGGTAGGGACAGGGCTCTGGTGGGGATTGCTTGGTCGAGAAGGGAGGGGAGAAAGTCGAGTCAAGTGTGCATGTGAGAGTGACTGACTGGATAACGTGTTGTGGATGGTGTACCTGCCTATTGTATGGGTACCCTCAAATCGTCTGTTCGTATTAGGCCCTTAGCAACCAGCGAGGTGCGAGATAGAGGCTTGTTTGTTTCTTTAGAAGTCAAGACTTCCCTGTGCTACAATGCCAATGATCACAAACTAAATATGTTGATCCTAGAGTCCAGTCCGTACACGCTCATTTACTAACCCCGATTGTACTATTGCTATAGTACCCTTCGAGCGAAGCGAGGCCGGGGGTCTGGGGGGAACCCCCAGGAAAAGACCGCCCTACCTTTCAACTTTTTTTTTTCCTGGGGGTTCCCCCCAGACCCCCGGCCTCGCTTCGCTCGAAGATGCTACGTACAGACCCAGGGGAGATTCTGCATGTTTGTTTTGTGATTGGCGCTGTATGAGGCTATTGATGGGTGTTTCGAATAAGGGGCTGGGGTGGGTGTTGCGATACCCGCCGTAGTCTCGTTTGGTCTGGAAAATGTCTAGCTTTCTTTTTGATCAGCTTCTGAAGGGAGAGGGGAGACGAAAAAGGAGATTCATCGTTGGGATACCCAGTGGCAAGCACTCGATCGAGTGTTCAGCTCGACATTGCCGCCTTGAAGGATACAAGGACAGACCCAACGAGAATAGACACACCATGAATGACATCACGTTCACGAACAGCACACATATTACTGGCAAGTTCTCCCATTCATCCGAGTACTACCGACAGCTGACAACATGCACACGATGCGATGGCCTTGCTTGCCATGGATTTAAAAACATCATCCTTCCCCCACGAATCGTGTGTGCCGCTCCCACTGACTGACCAAAGTACCACTCGTTCGTTCGTGTATCATCCCACGTTCCGGCCATGCCAAGTGGTCGAGATGAAGAGAAAGATGAGCCCCATGTCACAAGCCTTAGCCTATCTACTTGCAGACCTTGCCGCTGGTGTGGGGGTACTGCTTGTCGCCGACAGTGACGGGCTGGTCCCAGGTCCACTGCGCTGCCACGTACTTCTTGTCCTCCTCGTTGGTGGGGTCGAGCTTCGTGAACTCGTAGCTCTCCCAGTCGGGGGCGACGTCGAAGGCCGGCTGGTGGTCCTGGCCGCGGATGACAAAGGCGCCCTCGATCACGCTGTCGTTGTTCCCGCCGTACACCGACATGCAGCCGAAGATGTGCTTGATCGACGCCTGGAGGCGGTTGAAGAAGCCGCCGATCAGGTTGTTGGACATGAAGGTCAGCTTCAACTCGTCGTTGTACTTGTACTGCACCTTCCAGATGCTGTAGTCGGTGAAGGGCACGTTCTCCCAGAAATACTTGAGGGACACGTCCTCGTTGTTGTTGGAGTAGAAGCGCTTCCACTCGTCCAGGGCGTAGGCGGATCGTGGGAGGAGATCCAGGGGGTGCTTGGGCTTGGGCTCCTCCTTGGGCTCCTCGTCTTCGTCGTCCTGGGCCGCGGCCTTGGGCTTGGGCTTGGCGGCCTCCTTCTTGGGCTGCTCCTTCTTCTCCTTCTTGGGCGGCTGGTTCACCAGCTTGATCTTGTCCAGCAGCTCGAGCTTGGGGACCACGGCCGAGTAGATGGGCTGGTTGTAGACCGTCTCGTACCACCGGAACAGGTTGGGGTGCAACAGGCGCCACTCCTTGTCGAAGAAGTACTCGAAGCCGCGCGCCAGGAGGGCGGTGCCAACGAGGTCAGCCAGCGTGATGCGCTCGCCGACGAGGTATGTCTTGTGCAGCAGGTGATCCTCCACGATCTGCAGCGCCGTCCCGACAGCCTTCTGCGCTTCGTCGATGGTCTTCTTGTTGTACTGGTCCAAGCCCAGGAGGGGGCGGAACCAGGCACCAAGCTTGACGACAACCTCCTCGTTGAAGAAGGACATCCATTTCAGGATCGAGGCATAGCTGAGAGGCTGTCTGTCAGCAACCACGAGCCGTGACAAGACGGACCAGCCGGAGAGGAGGAGAGGACGGGGCCAGGCTTACTCCTGCTTAGTCTTGCCGAGAAGGGTGGTCTTTTCGTTCTGGGAGGTGACTGCAATGCAAGGCTACTGAGTTAGCAGCGGCGCAGAACTCGACGACGGCGAAGACTCAGCCAAGACAAACGAGAAAAAAAAAATCGGGTTTTTTGTTCAGAAGGTAGATCGTATCAACAGTTATAGTTGTTCAGACAGGGATAACTGTAGTTTGCTTGTCTAGATCATCACGACAGGCCGAGTGGGCAACGGCGAAAAATAGCGGGGAAGGACTCAGCATACGGTAGATGGCGACGGCAATGGATTCGGAGAGCACGAAGCCATCGGAGCAGACAAGGACGGGGACCTTGGAGAGCGGGTTGAGGGCGAGAAACTCCTTGGTCGGATCGGCGGTGTCGACGAGGACTGTCTCAAGCTCGAGGTTGTTGGCCTTGGCCACGGCGTAAATGGCCGTCGCGCGCGAACTTCCCTGAGGGGCAACGAATCAGCCAC
The DNA here is from genome assembly GCA_011319275.2 of Echinosphaeria canescens. NCBI lineage: Eukaryota > Fungi > Ascomycota > Sordariomycetes > Sordariales > Helminthosphaeriaceae > Echinosphaeria > Echinosphaeria canescens. Next base: position 3,291 of record WXYE02273521.1, on the reverse strand, counting down.
AGCCGTCCATTTTTTTTTTCTTTTTTCTTTTTTCTTTTGTTTCTTCCGCAGACGACGAGGAGAAAGCCGACCTCGAAGAGTACGAGCGCAAGAATCCCAAGATCCAGCAGCAGTTCGCCGGCCTGAAGCGAGCCCTCGAGTCCGTCACTGATGAGGAGTGGGCCAACCTCCCGGATCCCAAGGATCTCACTGGCCGCGCCAAGCGAGAGCGTCAGGCCCGCATGCAGCGCTTCTACGCCGTCCCCGACAGCGTGCTTGCGGCAGCCCGAGACTCCGGCCAGTTCGGCACCACGGTCGCCGACGACGGCGCGAGCACCGAAGGGAACAAGGATGGCACCGTGACGGATTTCGCCAAGATTGGTGCTGCCCGCGACAAGGTGTTGCGGGCGCGCCTAGAGCAGGAGTCACACAGCAGCGGCACTGCAACAGCAGGGAGCGCAACGAGTATCGACCCAAAGGGCTACCTGACCTCGCTCGCCAATACGCAGGGCGCCGAGCAGAGCATTGGTGATGTCGAGCAGTTTAGGAAGATGTTGAAGTCGGCCGTCGATTCGAACCCGAAGCAGGCCTCCAGTTGGGTCGCCGCCGCCCGGCTGGAAATCGCCGCTGGGAAACCCGTAGCAGCCCGCAGCTTAATTGCCAAAGGATGTCAGCACTGCCCAAAGAGCGAGGATATCTGGCTCGAAAACATCCATCTCAACGACAACCACAACGCCAAGATTATCGCCGCACAAGCCATCGGGGCCAATCCACGGTCGGTAAAACTCTGGGTCGAAGCCATGAAGCTTGAAAATGATCCCCGGTCGAGGAAAAAGGTCATCCGCAGAGCGTTGGACCACAACCAGGAGTCAGAAGCGTTATGGAAGGAGGCTGTAAACCTGGAGGAGGACGTAGAGGACGCGAGGATGCTCCTGGCGAAAGCCACAGAACTCATCCCTGAATCACTAGATCTCTGGCTGGCGCTGGCGCGTCTTGAGACACCCGCCAACGCCCGCAAGGTCCTCAACAAGGCCGTCAAGAAGCTTCCTAATTCACATGAGTTGTGGATTGCTGCAGCCCGTCTTGAAGAACAGATGGGTGAAGGTCAGAAGCGGCCTGTTATGAAGAACGCTGTCAAGTTCCTTGCCAAGCAGAACGCCATGCCTAAGCGTGAGGAGTGGATCGGTGAGGCGGAGAAGTGTGAGGAGGAGGGTGCAGTCATCACGTGCAGCAACATTATCGAGGAAACGCTCGGCTGGGGCTTAGACGAGGATGACGATCGTAAGGAGATGTGGATGGAGGATGCCAAGTCAAGCATCAACCGCGAGAAGTTCGCGACAGCCCGGGCTATCTACGCCTATGCTCTGCGCGTCTTTCCCAACAGCAAGAGTCTCTATACAGCAGCCGTCGACCTCGAACGGAACCATGGGACCAAGGACGACCTGTGGCGGGCGCTCGAGAAGGCCGTCGAGGCCTGTCCACACATCGAGGTCTTCTGGCTCATGCTCGCCAAGGAGAAGGCGGGCGAGATTAATGAGGCCCGCCGCGTGCTAGCGCGCGCGTTCAAGCAAAACCCCGACAACGAGGACATTTGGTTGGCGGCTGTTAAGCTCGAGGCTGACAACGGCTTCATCGACCAGGCGCGGGACCTGCTCAAGACAGCACGGCAGAATGCCCCAACCGATCGCGTCTGGATGCGCATCGCCGCATTCGAGCGACAGCTTGGCGACAACGAAGCGGCGCTCGACCTGGTCCGGGACGCCCTGCTCCTCTTCCCAGCGGCGCCCAAGCTGTGGATGATGAAGGGCCAGATTTACGAAGCGCTCGGCAAGCCTGCTGAAGCGCGCGAGGCCTACGGCACTGGCGTTCGCTGCGTCCCCTCGTCGGTGCCAATGTGGCTGCTGTACGCGCGGCTCGAGGAACGTTCAGGCAACGTGGTCAAGGCGCGCAGTGTGCTGGACCGCGCGCGCCAGGCTGTACCCAAGTCGCCCGAGCTGTGGACCGAGCTCGTGCGCGTTGAACGCCGGGCCGGCAACCTCGGCCAAGCCAAGAGCCTCATGGCCAACGCCCTACAACAAATGCCTAAGAGCGGGCTGCTCTGGGCCGAGCGCATCCTTGGGCTGGAGCCCCGCACCCAGCGCAAGACGTTGCTGGCCGAGGCGATCAAGAAGGTCGAGGATGACCCCGTGCTGCTAGTCACTGCGGCGCGGATTCTGTGGGCGGAGAGGAAACTCGATCGCGCGCAGAATTGGTTCGAGAAGGCGCTGTTGCTGGATCGGGACGTGGGTGATACGTGGGCGTGGTATTACAAGTTCTTGGTGCAGCATGGCACTGAAGAGAAGCATGCTGAGCTGGTCGCCAAGTGTATGCTTAACGACCCGCGCCATGGCGAGCATTGGCAAGCGGTAGCGAAGGACCCAAAGAATGCAGACAAGAAGACGGAGGAGGTGTTGAAGCTGGTTGCGGCGGGGTTGAGTTAAGGGGTTAGGGGGTGTTGTTTTGTTTTGATGGGAGTTTAGGGGGTTACTTTATCTGTATGATGGGTGGGCTTTTGAACTAGGTTGGTCGGAAAATGGGTCTAGTAGATTCGAGGTACTCACTTTGCAGAGGAGCTGGGAGGGAATTGATTGACGTCACGTCTATGCATGCTTGCCTGGTTTGATCAATGAAGTGTGATAGAGCTTGATGTTGGCCGCTCTGATCGTCGAGACCTGGCAGCAGAGCCATTTTGGTAATGGACTGGACACATAACATTCGTGACACAAGATAGCCGAAAAGAAAAAGCAAAAAGCATCAACTCCCCATATGAACAGACCCCCTTTCCTTCCCCCTTGCTACTCTTACTCCCCTTTTCTAGGTACTAATCATGATCTATTTGCTGCCAAACCACGACGAGAGGTAGCTTTTAGACTTAGACGCGCTCTGCTCGACCTTGCGGTCAATCTCGTCAATCTTCTTGAGCGTGTCAGCCTTAGCCGCCTTAGCGTACGACTCGGCGTCGTGCTTAGCTTTGGAGAGCTCCTTGTCGGCAGTATTAACCTATTTCGCGTTTCCCGTCAACTTCATCACTCAAAAGTTGAGTGGGGCGGGGACGACAACTTACAGCATAGTCAAACTTGGCGCCGGCCTCCTGGCCAAGCTTCTTGCCCTCCTTCTCGGCATCGGTGCGCTGGTGTGGAGGGACCTCAGAACGAATCTTGGCCGCGGCGCGGTGCGCGTCGCCTGGAAACCGGGTGTTAGCGGTGTAGAGGAGAGAGGGGGAAGGAAGGGAGAGCGTACTCTCGAACTGCTTCTCGGCGACCTTGGGCGAGC
>WXYE02273418.1:0-14768 GCA_011319275.2 Echinosphaeria canescens | reverse complement strand
CTCAAACATCGTGCCGCTGGACGCCAACGGCATCGGGTTCAGCCGTTCCACCGCCCAGGTCCTGAACATCGCGTACCTCAAGGCCGGCGCAGCGACCTCGGGCGGCTTCTTCCCGGCGGGCGTCAACGGAACGATCAAGGCGAGCGCCTGATCGCCTCATTTCATGGGGGGTGGAGAAGTCTCGGATGCGACAGAAGCATGGCTCACCTTCTGACCAGACTGCTTCTTCTGGTTGGCCAGTCGGGCCTGATCGCGCTGGTTTCCTCGTGCCATGTGCCAGAACTGTTGATTGACTGATTGACGGGGCAGACAAAGGAAAAAAAAAACAGGTACTCGAAAGTCGAGAGCGGCTAGACTCTGTACTCTCTCTCTGCAAGAAGGTGTAGGAAGGTTTCCCAGCGGTTGATTTTGAGAAACTCAGCTGACTGCGGCGGCGATGGTGAACTAGAAGCTCGGGGGGCACAAGACACCAGGGTCGTACTCTTTCTACCTCTCGCATCCACTGTGCCCGAATAAAAATAGTACATCCGGATTCTGCCCGCCTATCAATATGACACAACCCTTGTCGTTTTAGCTACAGTACTTAACGCCCGTTACAATCGCACAAGCAATATAGTCGCTATTATCAATACAATTTAATAGGCAATGTCATGAGACGACAACAAATCTATAATTTTGGCTCTGTAGCTACACATAGAAGTACTCGAAAAAAATAGCGAAAGTTAGCTTTGCAAGGTGGTGGCGTGAGTTGTAGTGTGGCGTGGTCGAGGTGGAAGAAATGACTGTTGGTAGCATTGGTAAAATTAGGGTTGGGAAGCGAAAAAAACCGCGTGCGTCAATAGAATGGGTTCTTACTGTCAGAATGAGCTCAATATTTCGAACATTTATCTATTTGACTGCAATTTGGAGGTTAGCGAATCGAATGGTGTAGAGCAGCTGGAAAGAATTGGATTGGATTTCTAATGGTGATAATCTGCCACACCGCTTTCTTAGTTGGGCTACGTGTGGTTTGACTGCACGTGTCCAAAGATGGTACGTAACGATAACTTGAATGATAGATAAATAAGTCTCTAGACGTACTTAAACGCTCCCGGCTCCCAGTTACATGACATGAAGATCCTGGGTCCGTGCACGCTCATTTACTACCCCGATTATATAATATCTTCGAGCGAAACGAGGTCGGGGTCTGGGGGATACAGAAAAAGCCCGCTTTACCTTTTAACCGTTTTATTTTTTATTTTTTCTTTTCATGGGGGTCCCCCCAAAACCCCCGACCTCGCCTCGCCTCGCTCGAAGATAAAATATAATCGGGGTTAATAAATGAGTGTGTACGGACCCTAGGATCTCCATGTTTATTTTGTAATTGGCCCTTTACCTAGATATATGGCAAATATCTTGGCTTGAATTGACCATACAAAGGTCATCCGAAACTTGAACCCCTGGCAAGGTCAAAAAAAGGCAGTTGATGATGCAGTCGTTGGCGCTGACGGCGTCCGCATGGCGTCCCCGATTGAACAAGCTCACAAGTTTGAGCCTTCCCCAGGAATCTTGAAGACATTCGTGATTTCTCACGGCCGACCCGCATGTTTAGGAGACGAGCGCCCAATGAAAATAATCGCTGCCGGATCAAACGGCTCTGTGCTCGCCAACGAACCGGCGCGGCAGGCCGGGCAGCGGCTAGGAGAGGCGCCGGGGGATGTGAAACGGCCCTTGGGCATTCGACGACCAATGGATAACTCGTGGGCGAGGCGGCTTGAGGTCGGCTTTGGTTGGTGTTCAGCACGAGAATGCAGACTCTGAGCCATTGGACACGACGTGGCGAACTGCAAAACAGCCCTGGCAGGTTCAATTATGGCATAGCTACAGCCCCCGGGCATTTCCCCTTTTTGAGGCAGGCGGCCTGCCTCAAACCTCAGAGAGGCGCCGTTGTGTTCCCGATTCCGAACGCGGCCAAAACAAAAGGCGCGCGAAATCGCGGCCGCCCCGTCGAGCTGGAAAGCGACACGCCGAGGAGATATGCATCATAAGTCAGTCTCGAGATGGGGGAAAGGGGGAAAGAGGGTCGAGCCACCCCCCTCCCCCCCCCCCCATATCATGCGAACATCCGAGCACCCCATCAAACGTTCGCAACGCGTCCTGTCAAGCGTTCCAGAGCCTGTCTGCTGTTTGCTGTCTGCCGGACCCTCCCCCTCCTGTCGACTACGACTGTACACCGAGCAAGGTCTCGTCAAACTCTCATGTGGTTGTGAAACCATATGGTCATCACACTCTATGGCTTTGCCGCTCGGGAGAAGCAAGAGACTACAGCTGGGCCGAAGCCTTCATTGGCCAAAAGCTCGTCCTAGCTGGTTGGAACTGTACCTGACTACTCCTTGCAGGTAGGAGCAGGAATTGGAAGGTCAGGTCGCCTTAGGTCCGGCCAGATAGATTTATTATCTGGCTGATTTGGTCTGTCACCCAAGAACTCGAGCTATCACCTTTCTGCTTACTTCGAGAACTAATATCCGTCCTCCTTCGCCAGTGCGCCAGCGGGCTGGTCCCTTGCCTACTGCCTCATCGCTGTTCCTATTGTTGTATTTGCCATATCTTTATTGTGCAGGAGGACTCTCTCGACGGGTGTCTCCTCGAAAGCGCCGGCAGCTCCTATTGTGTTTTCTTTGCGAGATCTATTACTATTGTCTGCTCCCACCCGTCTATTCAAAGCGTCTCTTTGACACGTCAAAGGCCACTGATGAACCGACAATGAGAACTGTTTATTGAATGCTGGGTCACATTCAGCTATTGTTCTTTATGAGCTCCCCCCCATCTGTACTGTTCTTTGTACTTATAGAATGGTCTCGAGGCCCTCGCCGTCTCCGATAAAAGCGCCGTCACTTCACTTCTCTCTGTCTACACCCGGTCGACCTTCTTACACAGCGTCTCAGCATCAAACCTTTCTTCCCGATCACGACCTCGCCCCCCCCCACGGACACATCAACGACTCGAGAGGTATCTGCAAGCCAGCTTCTCTGATCCACCAACCCACCGCAACAACACTCTGTCGAGATTTTTGCAGCTAGTCCGTTGGTAAGTTCGCTTCTCCGCAATGTTTGTCATACGCCGCATACTCTTGCATACCGTTGCTGTGGCTCAGAACAGGTCTAACATGTCCGCCCCCACCACCTCGCCTGGTATAGGTCCCGAGAACCACCCGACAGCAGGCCCTGCCGAGCTTCGCGACGTTGAGCTCGAAGCAGCTCAAGCGACCTCGCCCCAATCCAGGCAGCGACAGAGCATCAAGAGTCGCATCACGGCCGCCAAAATGTTCAACCTTGGCCAGAACACCAAGGTCCGCGGCACAGGGCACATCGTGCTGAACTTGCTCCGCTGCTGCACCATCACCGTGCTGCTGGTCACCATCGCCGCCAGCTTCATCATGGTCGTCTTCTCCGGCCTCAAGGGCCACTTCAACTTCTTCGACTGCATGGGCCACATGTTCGTGGCCGCCATCGCGCTCGCCCTCATCCTGACCGAGACGCCGCTGCTGGGGCGGAAGATCGAGAAGAACTGGCCCGTCTTCGGCGCGAGCCACTCGCTCGCCTGGCTCGGCGCAGCGCTCATCATGATGGGCTGCCTCACGCTCGGCGACCTGGTCAAGCCGGCCTTCTCGAGCAAGAACCTGGGGAGCTCCATGCTGCAGCTGGTCACGGCCAGCGGCGCGCTCGACATCGCCTTTGGGTTCATCAACATCATCGCCAGCATCATCTACCGCGACGGCAAGGCCGGCATCACGGCCAGGCACATCCGCAGCCAGGGTGCGAGTAAGTGATGATCTTTCCTAGATTTTGTCGTATCGATGTCTGTCTCTAAATCCAACCAGGAGCCCCTTTCCCCCTCACTGTTTCCCCGCTTTCCTTCTTCGGTTTTCATGTTGTGACGTAGCGAATGTTGTCTTGTGAGAGATTATATGCTAAATGGGGGAAATGTATCAGTCGCTACAGGTTCTGTCAAGTCAGTCGACAACTACGAGTCGTCCTCAAGCTACTCAGTCCGTTCCGGTGGTGGCTACTCGAACCACAGCGCACCGCGGCCGCCGCGGTCGCCACAGTCGCCGCAGTCGCCGCAGCATCAAGATGTGGCGGCGGTGGCGGATCCGTACCCAGGCTTCGGCGGCAAGGCGCGTCGGTTCACGCACCGCTTCGCCGCCGGCGTGCGCAAGTCCAAGATTGGCCGGCCTGTGTTTGAGCCCGGGCCAAACATGCCCATGCCCATGCCCCCAGACCTCGAAGGAGGCGCGGCCGGGTTCAGAGACGGAGAGCAGCAGCAGGACATGAGGAGCGGCACAAGAAGCCCGGGCAGCTCGGTCCGGCGGCCTGACATTGCGCACCACCCGGCCTTCAGGGACGGCCACGAGAACAGCCCGGTCGGGGGCTACGAGGAGCCCAAGTACCGCAATTCTGCATATTCGGCGAGTAACTATGGGCCTGCGGGGCAGTTCTGACAGGGCAATATGGCGTCGACACTCATGTTCTGAGCTTTTTAATTTGTTTGATAATCATGAGCAGCATTCGTTCTTTTTTTCTTGGGCCCGGGACAGTGACACATCCCGTGTCCTTTGTCTTTACCTTCTTACTTGCATCACGATACCCGGAGAGTCTTACTGCCACCTCGCCCACCTTTCTCCACCACTTTGTATCACAACGTATCTAGTTTTCTCTTATGATATATGATGATGACTTTGATGTCTTTGATGTCCTTACCCTTATTAGACCGCCACTGGTAACAAAGCTACTCTGTCGTGTCATCTTTATGCCCCCCTGTGTTTCTTTGTGGGTGAAGGCTTTGACGACCGCATGTTTCCCTAGTAAGACTAAGGAAGTACTACAGTACCAATCCCAAAACAAACATGTAAATCCTCGGGTCGGCACAAGCTCATTTACTATCCCCGATTATACGACTACTACAGTATCTTCGAGTTACTCGAGTATCTTCGAGCGAAGCGAGGTCGGGGGTCTCAGGGGGGAACCCCCAGGAAAAGACCGCTCTACCTTTTAACCTTTTAACCTTGTTTTTCCTGGGGGTACCCCCCAGACCCCCGACCTCGCTCCGCTCGAAGGTACTTTTGTAGAATTTGTACTACAGGCAAAGTTGTACCGAATTGCTGAAAGTCATGGTGGTATTCGACGTTCAGAGTTGATAGCCCTATTGACTGACAGTATACTTAAAAATACAGCTGTGCTTGCTCGAAGATAGTATAATAATCATACTAATACAAGTCGAGGTTAGTAAATAAGCGGTGCATAGACCCTTGGATCTGCATGTTTATTTTGTGATTGACATCCGTAGCTTTTTTTTTTTTTTTTTTTTTTTTTTTCAGAGATCTTGGTTCCTATAATCCAGTTGTCCGGTCGCATGGCTCCATAGACCTAGGTCTATTGAGGCTAATATATCCACGTATCTATGGCGCCGTCGCCGATCGTCGAAGTTAGCATTCCACGCCGTCGACAGCATCTGTAGTATTGTAGTATAAGACCCGAATTTCAAGAGTGGATCAATTATTTCGGCCGGGTTCGTGTTGCTTACACGTCAGGGTAGGTAGCGCGCACGGACCACAATACAGTAGCTTTGCGCCTCAGACCCGGCCAGCTTTTGCCGTCTGCTTGCAGCCTGAGCGATGAGGTCTGTGGCAAGGCTGACTTTTCTCCTTCAACCATCAAAAAGCGTCGAGATTTCCTTCAGCGTCGTTGCCTCTAGATTTTGTTCCGCAACTCTACGCCGTCTTGCCGTCACATTTTTTTCTTCTTCTTTTTCACAATTCCGACCGGCTATCCTTTCCCCTCCCCGTCTGCGACAAATCAAAGCATTGACACGCAGACACGGTTTGCCTCGACCATCGCCAAATCCGGTGGCACGCGTCTTCCAACTTGCAACGACCGCCTCTCTTTACCTCGACTCTGGCCTCGCGTCGCAGCTTCTCGGCCCGCCGTCTCCTTACCCGTCCACCCGTCCACCCGTCCACCCGTCCATCCTACGGCGTCCGGAACATTCTATCATTGCCATTCGTGAACAGCAGCGGCCTCTTGGATGGGACTCCCGTATAGGTCTCTCTTCGGGAAGATCTGAGAGGTTGGCGGAGGAAACGGGGCGCTGGAGGTGTGCATGGAACTCAGGAAACAAAGAGCCCTCTTTTTCGTCTCTTTGTCACCTGGAGGAGGTCCGGGCGCTGGCTGGACAGTAGAATAAGCTCAAAGCTCATCGCATAAGGCAATCATCATTACTGTTGACTGTTGTTGCGAAAGGAGGAGAGAGAGAGAGTCTGGTGGTGTCGCGTCTTTGCGTACAGCCATCCAGGCGCACCGTTTCCAAACGCTTCCTTATCTTCATACTACTACTCTTCGTCGTGATAGCCGGCACCTGCGTGGTTCGCACTCACGTACACGTTATTCTTGCTTGACTAGCCCGAGGCTGAATCGTCGTGTTGCGCTGGCCCGGTCGGTAGCGGACCGAGCCTGCACATGATGAGCTTCGCCGAGAATCCTGACGATGTGGCGGAAGACTATCGTCAGGCGCTGGAGGATCTGAGCGCCAACTCGCGCATCGAGATTCAAAACTTGACCCAGATAGCGCGCGAGAACATTAAGCATGCGGTCGTCATCTCCAAAGTCCTTCAGAACCATATCAAAAAGGTAGGCCTACCTGGGGAGCTCGTCAATCAAAAAAACACCCTCCTACTTCTCTCTCTCTCTCTCTCTCTCTCTCTCTCTCTCTCTCTCTCTCTCCCTTCCCTCTCTGGACGTAAAAGGCTGACAAGAAGCCACCACAGGTCGCCCCGGCAAGAACCCTATCCGCCCTCTATGTGCTCGACTCGATTGTCAAGCACGTGCGGACGCCCTATGCAGACTTCATCGGCCCCACGCTCTACGCGCTCTTCATGGGCGCCTATGCCAAGGTGGACAGCTCGACGCGGCGGAAAATGGAGGAGATGCTGAGGACGTGGAAGGAGCCCATACCGGGCTTCATGGACACTAAGCCCGTCTTTCCGCCCGAGCTGATTCGGCCGATCGAGATGGCGCTGCTGGGGGCGCGCAACGCCGCCATGGCTGCCCACCAGACCAGCATCCAGGATCAGCAACAGCTGATGCGCGGAGGCCGGGTGCCGCCAGCCGCGGCACCACCGCCCGCGCCCGTGCCCGCGTCCGCGCCGTATAGGCACACGCCCACACCACCCCCCCATATGCGGCCCAGCTCGGCACAAGCCGGCATGCGCGGCCGTCAGCCATATCCTGGCCCGGATGGTCAGCTACCCTACGGCGGCGATCACTATGCTAGCCACAGCAATGTATGTCCCCTTCATTATCTCGTCTTTTCCCCCTTGGCTAGTCTTCTTTCTCCCTGCCCATCCTAAAGCTAACCTGTTCCCTAGGGCCCAACGCCTATCCCACCATCCGCACAAAGACCACATCTAGCAGGGCCCTATGGCCAGCCCGGCCCCCTTCTGGATGCCTACGGTCCTCTCCAATCCGACCAGGCACTGGACATGGACAAAGTGAAGGATGCCATCCAACAACTGGCTGTGGTGGCTCAGGCTGAATTTGCAATGGCGCCGTGGGATCCCAGTAAAAAGTCAAGGCTTCAGGCGCTGCTGGATTTGGAGAGGCTCATCCAAAACCACCGTAATGTGCCCCAGGCTCAGTTATTGCTTGTTAGAGACAAAGTAGCCGAACTTGCCGTGAACATGCGGGCGTCGCCTAATGCCGCAGCCTCATATCCTGCTACGGCCGCGCCCGCTGCTGCGGCTCCGTATCCTGCTGCTGCTGCTTCATCTGCCGCCCGAGCCGTCGCAGCACCCTCAGCACCGCCGCATGTATCCATTGACTCTCTCTTTGGTCAGGGTGCCATGGCTAGCCTGCTGGCAGGAACACGGAATGTGCCCGCTGCGAGCGCAAATATACCAATGCCTGCTGCCGGTTCAGCCACCACGGTGGCCCCGACCGTGCTAGCCCCTCCCCCTGCCCCCCAGCTCCCTCTCATCATCGCAAATGCCCTGGCTGCTGCGCGCGCAACACCACCGCCCCGCCATCCTCCCCAGCCGAGATTCGTGGGGTCACCAGCAATGAGGCCGGCCGCACCCGCCATACCGGCCCATCCTGCAGGACACTCGGTACCAAGTGCGGCAGCGACGGCGTCATCAGCTCTTCCAACAGACCCTTCGGCGCTGCTGGCCATGCTCAGGCAATCGGGCCTTCTCCAGTCCACCACGCCTGCCCAGGAATCATCCGGCACAGCTACTGCGCTGGTCAACGGACATGCGGATGGTCGTGTTGCCCAACTGAAGATGTAGGTGATAACAAAGGGATTTTCTATCCGGGCATGCTATCCTTTTGTATATCTGGCTGCCTACTACCCAACAACTGATCTCTCCCGTTTCTATTTAACTTTTTTTTTTTTTTTCCTGGGGGTTCCCCCCAGACCCCCGACCTCGCTTCGCTCGAATATTTGGCGTGTTCGATCTTCGCTTTCAACGGTCTCGTTGCATGGGACGTTTGAAAAAAAAAAAACCGATGCACTAACTGAGACCGGCTGCAAAAACACAGCTACCGGCCACACCTTATCACCAAGCTCTACAAGGACCTTGGCGTGGCCTGCACGCAATGTGGCAGGCGCTTCCAGGCCGACCAGGAGGACCGCCGCAAGAAGACGGCGCACATGGACTGGCACTTTCGCGTGCACCAGCGCATCGCCGAGGCCGAGAAACGCGGCCAGCACAGGAGCTGGTATGTTGACGAGCAGGACTGGGCCAACTCCCGCGAGACGGTCGACTCCGACTATATCGCCCCGCAGGCCCGCTTTCCCGGCGGCGGCGCTGGCGGGACCGACGCCGCGACCGACGACATGCAGCTGGCTCCCTCGGCAATGTCCGGCCCTGGCGGCGGCGGCATGAACAACAACAACAGCAACAATCTTCAGGATCAGCAGGACCAGCACGTGGGCGTCGGGGGCCCGCTCGGGCTGCAGTACATCCCCGTGCCCGACGACGACACCAACGCGGCCTGCCCCGTCTGCCAGGAGCGCTTCGACTCGCAGTGGCTGGACGAGGCGCAGGAGTGGGTGTGGATGGACGCGGTGCGCGTCGGCGGCCGCGTCTACCACGCCAGCTGCTACCGGGAGGTCACGCGCGATGGTGGTGGCGGTGGTGGTGGCGGTGCAGGTACTGTCGGTGGCGGTGTGGGTGCGGCAGGCGGTTTGGCTGGTGGCTACGCCCGGGGCACGCCCGAGCCGGTTCTTGGGAAGCGGAAGGCTGAGGTCAGTTGCCTCCTCCCCCCCATCTTTTAGTGCCCCCTTTTTGAATCAACAGGAGACGGGGGAAAGAGAGAGAGAGAGCGAAAGAAAGAGACTCTTGCTAACATAACGCCCAAGCAGGACGATTATCCCCCGACCCGTGGCAAGGTGAAGCTGGAGAGCTATTACTGACTCTTTCCGGCCGAGGCGCCTAGGGAAGGCAAAGCTTGACAAATGTTGGGGTGGGTGGGACGGTAATAAGGGATCGGACATAGAGAACCCCTTATGATTTACCCAGCTCAGCAGAAGCATGGGAGGCAGAGCGGTTTCGGGAAGGGGGGTGGGGGGAGCTTTGGCACGTTCCCACGAAGGGACATTCTTACCATCCAAGCAGGAATGAGAGGAGGGCAGCATAGCCGCAGCAGGGTTGCTACAGATTTTGCTCTACACGACTTCACGATAGCCATAACATGCAGAGCGCCGGCGGGGATTCTGGTGGCCTATTTTCCCCCTGGCTTCGAAAGTCCACGGCGGTACATGGTACGATCTTTGGGGGGCGACCTGGTTTACGTCCCGCAGCTGAAGGACAAGGCCAGGCAGGCTATATAGCATCCCTTCCTTCAGACCACCATAGCTACCTCTTAGCTAGCGACATTGTTTTTTTTTGGACTTTTCATCGAGCTGGGCGCCACTGCGCCGCTCTGGGGGGGAGGGGGTTCATGCGAGAGGAGTAGTCTCTCGCGATAAGAGGTTCATTATACACATCCAGTGCCAATCACAAAGTAAACGCGTAGATCCTAGGGTCTGTACACGTTTATCTACTGACCTCAATTGTACTGTTGCTATCGTCTCTTCGAGCGAAGCGAGGTCGGGGGTCTGGGGGGAACCCCCAGGAAAAAAAAAAAGCCGCTTTACTTTTCAACCTTCTTTTTTTTGGGGGTACCCCCTGGACCCCCGACCTCGCTGCGCTCGAAGTAAAGCTAGTTATTAGTAAAGCAGAGTTATTAACATATAAGGACCTGGATGACGCAGAAGGTATTACAGGACTAGAATCAGATACACGCGGCTAGTAAATGAGCGTGTACGGACGCTAGGATCTACGTGTTTATTTTGTGAATGGCACCGTACGTCTCTTCCACGACGCAGTGCAAAATCAAGGCATGGACAACGAGTTTGGTTTTGGCGGTGATTTTACTCAGGCAAGCAAGTCCCCTTTTATATTTTGGCAACAGCAGTCTTCTTTTGCCCATCATCAAGTCCAGATGAGCCGTAAACTCGAGACCAGAGCGGGTTCGAGTAAAACGATACTCCCTTTTTCCCGGTTGCTCATCCTTGATAACGAGTGTCTTCGCCCACCCGACTTGATTCCCTTCACGGGGCTATGGTTCTTCTAGGCACAAAAATGGTCGACTGCGGGCCAGGAACGAAGAGAGGGGTATGGGAGATGGTGGGCGTGAGAGAGGGGGAATGAGGGCTGCTGGGCGAGGAAATGTGGAGGGAAGGTCGATGGTAAGTTGAGGGCGAGGCTGCCTGTCCTGGGAAGACAGGGAAGACAGAAATACGTAGGGGAAGCTCTGGGCTGAGGAGGCGATGGTAGGCCGAAGGCTGCGCTATAAGCCCGGTGGAAGCGAGTCCGGAAGAGGCGTCTAGCCACGATACTCGGGTCTCATGACAAGTTTTCTCATGGCGAGTGGGCTTGGATAAAGGCAATGTCGGTCACATTGATGCTGCCGAGTTGGCTTGGGTAGGATATGCCTCTATCTGCCCAATATTTCCTCCGAGCTTAGCTCATTACGCTAGAGATTCGTTTCAAGGTGCTTGCTAGAAGAAGAGTAGTGTGGAAAAGGCGTTGATCGGATCACTTGACAGTACCTCACGCCTTTGGCTCCGCCGTCGCTGCTTCGGTTGCCTCCGGCTCGTCGGTCACGTCAATCACCTGGGGCGTCTCTGTAGCTCCCGCTCCCTCTGTCTCAGCGGCCTTCTCGCCGGTCTCCTCCTCTCCGTCGTCCTCCTCACCCTCAAGTCCAGGCATGTCGTCATCCGAGCCCTCCTCGTCGTCCATGCCGCCTCCGGGCATGCCGCCCATGTCACCGAGCTTTCTGAAGTCAATGCCGCCGAGGCCGCCGAGGCCACCGTCTGGTTCGTTGTCACGTTAGTTTCATGGTTCGTGAAAGCAGAGGTCTTGGCTTGAAGCGGGATTTTCTCCCAGAGCATGTCGCGATGAAGGATGGAAAGGGGCCCACATACCCATGCCGCCCATTCCGCCCATGCCGCCCATGCCGCCCATGCCACCCATGCCACCCATGCCACCCATGCCACCCATGCCGCCCATGCCACCCATGCCGCCCATTCCCGGCATGCCGCCTGTGTGTGTGTTGAGAGATTAGTATTGAGCTCTGTATGGCGGGTGGAGGAACCTGCTACGTACCCATGTCGCCGCCGCCAAACTGTGACAGGTCTTCATCGCCAGCCTCGTTCTGCTCGTCCTCGTCAACCCACTTGTCGAAGTCGGTCTTGAGGAAGTGCAGCTTCTTGGCCTCCTTGAGCAGGCGGGGCCAGTACTCATCCTTGAGTTCCTTCTTGCGCAGCTTCATTTCGATGTCGCGGTTTGTATGGTTGATCTTGCTCTCGGCCGGGTCGATTTCGGCATAAAGCTCGAGCTCGAGGTGGTACGTCTTTTTAAGCGTGTCCGAGTGGCCGGTGAAGGCAATGCTAGTGGGCTGGAGGTCCAGCTTCAGGTTGCTGGGCGGCACATCGGGCACGTTGATGGTGAGGAAGATGAAGTTCTTCTCGGCGTCCGAGCTGGACGAGCGCTGTGCCCACAGCACTGTTGTGGCGCGCGGGCTTTGGGTCAGCATAAATATCTTTTGCCGAGTGTTGCGCCTTGGTCTGGGGAGGGGAGGGGAGGGGAGGGGGGCTGATAATGCGCAGGACAAGTCTGGTGATGACGGGTACAAGAAAGAGGTTGAGGTTGAGAGTTTGCAAAGCTGCCGCATCGCCGACCGTGACGCCGACAGGCATCGCCGATCGCGACACCAACAGGCATCGCCGACTGCGACGCCGACAAGTATCGCAAGGTGACTGGGGTGACGGGGGTAGTAGCCCAATGAGACTCACCTTCGGGAGTGACGGTGGTGGCCATTTTCGCGAAATTGTTGACTTCAAATCGGCTCAGATTTGGTTCAAGTTGTGCGGTGCGCGCGTTCAAGATGTGGTTGAGGGGTAGGTAGTACGAGGTAGCAGTCTGGAGGTTGGGCGGACAGAGCAGAGGAGGGGCTGTCAATTGGAGTTTTTTTTTTTTTTCCTTCTTCGTTTGTCAGATGACAATTTGGCAGGGGAGAGAGAGCTTTTGCTGTACGTACGTGATGACGGCTGCACTTTCCTCAAGTGGCAGTTATCGCACAAACAAAAGATGAAAGTGAATGACTAGCTGAAAATCACAGCAAGCTGGCAGTTACGCACGCTCTCTCTTTACATTCACACACTGGCGCAAAAAAAAAAAAAAAAAAAAAAAAAAGAGCCTGAGGCCGACAATGAAGAAGTGGGGTTGAGGCTCTCCCCGATAAGCCTCGAACCGATAGAACTGGGGAGAAGCTCATCGATGTCCCGGCTCTCCGCGGCACTGGTCACCAACATGCAACCAATGCGGGGTCAAACAGCATACGCAGAAAGAGGTGACGATTACGTAACTTGACAAAAGAACATAACTTCATGCCATCATCCATCGTTGGCTAGCAAGATATCTCATTGTCTCGTACCCTTTATCTCAGTCCGTTCATACCGATCCAGATCCTGAATGTTACATGTAGGTACCCACCCAGGTAATGGACACAAGCGAATACATATATCATCGGTTTCCCTGTAAAACCAATACTAAGAAAATACTTGTCTTTTCTTTTTTTGATATTCGAGGAGCTTGCGACGAGGCCGGGGGTCTGGGACGAGGCCGGGGGTCAGGGGGGAACCCCCAGGAAATGTCCTAAAGTATTTCTTTTCCTGGGGGGTCCCCCCCAGACCCCCCCCGGCATCGTCGCAAGCTCCTCGAAAGGTAGAAAACCTTCTATTATCATTTCCCCCCCCCTTTCTTTTCTTCCATGGTATTTATTAAGATATCGAAAAAAAAAAGAGAAATATAGATTGTAGTGGTTGGATGATTGCAGAAAATTGTATTCTTATACGGAATCCGGCCGGCAAGTTGAACAACGATGAGAAAGATGCGTGATTGGCTGATTGGCTGATTGGTCGGCTTTTTTGCTGTGTTGTCGGCCAAGTACTCCAACAAATCCCATTTAGAAACCCACTCTCTCCACCTCCTCGTGTCTTATCATCGACTTATCGAGGGACGACGGCATCGGCTTCCGGCCCCGTGTTCCTGGCCTTCTGCCTTCCGCCTTCTGGTCCAAGCTGAGACTGGCTGCCGGCAGAGCGCATTGAACTCCAGCTCCGGCAAAGGCGGGCTCTTCGCCAGCCTTTTGCCTGTCCTTTTCCACCGCCGCATTACTTTATTATTGCTGTTCTCGCCCAACCGTCATGGAGACATTCAAGTCGCTCTTCGTAAAGCCAGACCCCCAGGCCCAGGTATGGCTTCAACTCACCAAGCAGAGAAATCTACTGGAACCCAACCACGGGCGCTGACCGTCATTCCCCCCTTCCTCCTAGGTGCGAAAGTGCAATGCGCTCATCCGCACTAACATGCGCAAGCTCGACCGCGACATCGTCGCCACCAAGCAGCTCGAGAGCAAGACGCGCAGCCTGATCCTGGGCGCCGACGCGCGCGCGAAGCGAGACCCCAGCCGGCGCGCGCAGGCCGCCAAGGAGGCGCGCGACTTTGCGCGCGAGATGGTGCGCGTGCGCCGCGTGGGCGACCGGCTCGTCACCAGCCGCGCGCAGCTCGGCAGCGTGCAGATGCAGGTCAACGAGGCCTTTGCCATGCGCAAGATCGAGGGCAGCATCAAGGCCAGCGTGACCGTCATGCGTGACGTGTCCACGCTCGTGCGCCTGCCCGAGCTGGCCATCACCATGCGCGACCTGTCCGTCGAGCTGGTCAAGGCCGGCATCATCGAGGAGATGATGGACGAGCAGATGCCCGCCACCGGCCTGGATGAAGACGAAAGCCTGGCCGAGACCGAGGTCGACCGCGTGCTGGGCGAGATCCTCAAGGACCGCACCGCCACCGCCGCCGTCCCCGCTTCCGCCCCCGCCGTCGCCATCCCGGACGTGCCATTGTCGCAGCCCCAGTCCGCCCAGCCCTTGCCGCAGGAGCCGGTCGGTCGCGTGTCGGCAGCGCCAGACCCGGACGAAGAGGAGATGGACACAGAAGACATGATGAACCAGATGCGGAACAGGCTCGAGGCTCTCAAGAGCTGACGGGGAAGACAGCAAGTGTGCCAGCCGGGGGGGGGGGGGGGGGGGGGGGCCCTTGTGGGGCGGGGCCGGGGGGGGGGGGGGGGGGGGGTGGGGGGGGGGGGGGGGGGGGGGGGGGTTTGTTGTGGTCTTTGTGGGGGTGGGTG
>WXYE02273315.1:0-14781 GCA_011319275.2 Echinosphaeria canescens | reverse complement strand
TTCCTATACCAAAGATATAAGTCAATCCTATTTCGCCTCTTTTGTGTTTTGGTAAATCGATACCGGCAATACGAGCCATATTCTTTATTTATGATTTTAAGATTTCATTGCTTCAACTTCCACAAACCGTTTACCAGCTGGTCTTGAATCCTTTCTGGTATTGTTCAAAAGGAACTTTACCATATTTATCTTCTCAAAAATACTTTACAATTAATTCCAGATCCTTGGGTTCTAAAAAGCCAGGTATTGGTTGAGGCCCACTTCCGTCCATCGGTATTATGATGGTTGTGGGATATGATAATTGACCGGAAGTAAGGTATAAAGCAATCTCATTGGTTTTATAGGAGCTGTTAAAAACGTAGTTTTTCCCGTTCCAGGATATCTTTTCACGGGTTTCGGCATCCAGTTCCCCACGAAGGACAAGGCCTTCATTCACAACACCAACGAAGCCTACGACATCAACAAGAACATCCAGGCCAAGTACCCGATGCTGGGTGACTCGAAGCTGGCGCTGGGCATGCTGCATGAGGCGCTGAAGGATCGCCTGAAGAAGCCGCGCGGTCTCACCAATGCCGTCGCCGCGCGCATCAAGGAAGTGAACGAGCCGTGGATGGCCGAGTGGATGCCACGCCTGACCAGCGAATCCAAGCCGCTGGAGCCTTACCGCGTGATCTGGGACCTGATGCACATCGCGGATGTGGCCAACACCATCATCACGCACGATGCCGGCAGCCCGCGCGACGAGCTGTCGCCGTTCTGGAAGTCCACCACGCCGCTGTCGTACATCGGCTGGGGCAAGAGCACGCAGCTGGGTTACGGCCTCGGCCTCGCCATGGGCGCCAAGCTCGCGCGCCCGAATGCGCTGTGCATGAACGTCTGGGGCGATGCGGCCATCGGCATGACCGGCATGGACATCGAGACCTGCGCCCGCGCCAAGATCCCCATCATGTCCATCCTGTTCAACAATTTCGGCATGCACATGGAAGACGAGGCCATGGAGCTGTCGCGCAAGAAGTACGGCTCCACCGACATCTCCGGCAATTACTCGGAGTTCGCGCGGGCGCTGGGCGCGTACAGCGAGCGCGTCACCGACCCGACCCAGGTGGCACATGCGCTGATCAACGGCATCAATGCCACCAAGGAAGGCAAGCCGGTGCTGCTCGAGTTCATCACCACGCCGGAGAAGATCTACTCGCGTCCGCAGCGCGGTGGTTACCGCGGCGGTTCGGAGAAGCCGGCCGAGGCGGCGAAAACCACCTCCTGAGCAAGTAATTGCACAGGGCAGCCTCCCGATTTGTGTTCGGGGGCTGGAACGGGTATTTATGCGGCCCGTCCGGGTTTCCGGGCGGGCCTTTTTTATGTCCAGCCGCTGCACCAGGAACCGTATGAACGTAGCCCAAGTGACCGCCGAGATTCTGAAGCGTGAAGGCGTGGAAGTGCTCCTCACCTATCCGCTGAACCCGCTGATCGAGAGTGCCGCCGAGGTGGACATCCGTCCCATCGTCGTGCGCCAGGAGCGGGTGGGCGTGCACATGGCCGACTGCATCAGCCGCATGACCTCGGGCGACAAGGTGGGCGTGTTCTGCTGCCAGATGGGTCCGGGCATCGAGAATGCGTTCGGTGCCGTCGCGCAGGCTTATTCCGAAGCGGTGCCGATGGTGGTGATTCCCGGCGGCTATCCGCGCCACAACATCTTCGTGAAGCCGAACTTCAACTGCTCGCTGAACTTCCAGCATGTCACCAAGCATGTGGAAACCATCACCGTGCCGGAGCAGATCGTGCCGGCGCTGCGGCGTGCCTTCAATTTCGCCCGCAACGGGCGCCCGGGTCCGGTGATGCTGGAGATCCCGGCCGATGTGTGGGACCTCGAAGTGCCCGGCACCATCGACTACAAGCCGAGCCGCCGCGCACGCAGCGCGCCGGAGCCGGCGGCCGTCGAGGCCGCAGCCGATGCGCTGATCAATGCGAAGAAGCCGCTGATCTATGCCGGCCAGGGCGTTCATTACGCCAAGGCCTGGGATGAACTGAAGGCCGTGGCCGAGCTGGTCGAGGCGCCGGTGTGCACCAGCCTCGAAGGCAAGAGCGCGTTCGACGAGACGCATCCGCTGTCGCTGGGCGCCGGTGGCGTGGCCATGCAGCGGGCGCTGGCTGCGTACGTAGCGGAATCGGACGTGGTGTTCGGCGCCGGCGCGAGCTTCAGTGCCACGAGCTTCGGCATCAAGTTCCCGACCAAGGACAAGTCGTTCATCCACAATACCAACGAGCCCATGGACCTGGACAAGAACATCCCGGCCGACCATGCGCTGATCGGTGACTCCAAGCTCGCGCTCGGCATGCTGCACGAGGCGTTGCAGGACCGGCTGAAGAAGCCGCGCGGCCTGACGCCGAAGGTGAAGGCCAAGATCGACGAGCTCAACGCGCCGTGGTGGAAGGAGTGGATGCCGCGCCTCACCAGCAACGAGAACCCGATGCAGCCGTACCGCGTCATCTGGGATTTCCTGCACCTCACCGACATCAAGAACACCATCGTCACGCACGATGCCGGCAGCCCGCGCGACGAGCTGTCACCGTTCTGGGCCACGCAGGCACCGCTGACCTACATCGGCTGGGGCAAGTCGACGCACCTGGGCTATGGCCTCGCGCTGGCGATGGGCGCCAAGCTCGCCAACCCCGAGAAGCTGTGCGTGAATTTCTGGGGCGATGCGGCCATCGGCATGACGGGCATGGATTTCGAGACCTGCGTCCGCTGCAACATCCCGATCCTGTCCATCCTGTTCAACAACTTCTCGATGGCGATGGAGTTCAAGGTGATGGCCACCTCGCGGCGCAAGTTCGCCTCCACGGATATCTCCGGCAACTACGCCGATTTCGCCACGGCGCTGGGCGGCTATGGCGAGCGCGTCACCAACCCGGGCGACATCAAGGACGCGTTGCGCCGGGGCATCGCCGCGACGCACGAAGGGCGGCCCGCGCTGCTGGAATTCATCACCACGCAGGAAAAGGTCTACTCGACCTTCCACGGTGGCTACCACGGCGGCGCCTGAGGACCGGCGCCGCGGCTGAGGTTCAGGCCAGCTGCGCCATCAGCCGGTGCGGGTGGCCGGCCGTGGCTTCCACGGCCCTTCGCATCTCTTCGATGAACTGCGCCGCGGGCAGCGGCTTGCTGCACAGGTAGCCCTGGAATTCCTCGCAGCCCAGGCGCCGCACGAATTCATGCTGGCCGCCGGTCTCGACGCCCTCGGCCGTCACGGCGAGGTCCAGGCTGTGGGCCAGCGAGACGATGGCGCGCACGATCTCGGCATCCTCGCGGCTGTGTTCGATGTCCTGGATGAAGCTGCGGTCGATCTTCAGCGTGTGCAACGGCAGCCGCCGCAGGTAGCTCAGGCTCGAATAGCCCGTGCCGAAGTCGTCCACCGAGATGCGCACGCCGAGCGCGGCGATCTCGCCCAGCAGCTGCACCGAGCGCTCGGTGTCGCGCATCACGGCGGATTCGGTCAGTTCCAGTTCCAGGCAGCGGGCGGGTATGCCGGCGTCCTGCAGCGCGGCGCGCACCCGTTGCACGAGGTCTGCCTGGCCGAACTGCTCGGCCGACAGGTTGACCGCCATGGTGAGGTGGGTGAATCCCTCGTCATGCCATTGCCGCAGCTGCCGGCAGGCCTCGCGCAGCACCCATTCGCCCAGCGCGAGGATGGTGCCGTTCTCCTCGGCGATGGGGATGAACACCGCCGGCGATACCAGGCCGCGCTGTGGATGCGGCCAGCGCACCAGCGCCTCGGTGCCGGTCACGCGCCCGGTGGCCGTGTCCACCTTCGGCTGGTAGTGCAGCACGAGCTGCTCATTGGCAATGGCCTCGCGCAGTTCGTTCTCGAGCTCCAGCCGCTGGCGATCCACCGCACCCAGGCTCTCGGTGTAGAACTGCAGGCCGTTCCGGCCACTGCGCTTGGCGTGATACATCGCCGAATCGGCGTGCTTCAGCAGGGTCACCGGGTCGGTGGCATCGTCGGGGAAGAAGGTGACGCCGATGCTCGATGCCACGCGCACCGCCACGCCATTCAGGTCCAGCGTATCGCCCAGCGCCGCCTGCACCTTGCCCAGCACATGCGTGGCCTCGCTGCGCGTGGACACGCCGGGCAGCAGCGCGACGAATTCATCCCCGCCCATGCGGGCCAGTGTGTCCGAGCGGCGCAGCACCTGCGTAATGCGCTGGGTCACCTGTCGCAGCAGCTCGTCGCCCGCGGCGTGACCCAGCGTGTCGTTGATCACCTTGAAGCGGTCGAGGTCGAAGGCCACGACGGCGAAACTGGCGCGCTGCCGCGTCCCCAGCTGCACCGCCTGCAGCAGCCGGTCCAGCAGCAGCGTGCGGTTCGGCAGGCCGGTGAGGGCGTCGTGCGAAGCGGCATGCCGCAGCTGCTGGTTCACCTGCTGCATTTCCAGCGTGTGCTTGTGGGCGCTGGCCATCATGTGCCCGTCCACCAGCAGCAGCAGCGCAGTGATGGCGAGCAGCCCGAGCGCAATGACGGCGATCAGCACGGCCAGCCACTGCTGCGAGAACTGCACGCCCCCGCCGCACCAGGAATCCGCCGCGAAGCGCGTCGCCGCCATGCCGGTGTAGTGCATCCCGGCGATGGCGAGGCCCATGATCACCGCCGCCAGCCCCCGCATCCCGTGCCGCATGGTGCCGCGCACCGCACGCAGGCGGAAGAACAGCGTCAGCGCGACGAAAGAGGCCGCCACGGCGACCAGCAGTGAGCCGCTGAACAGCAACGGATCGAAACTCAGCGCAGGGCTGACCGTGATGGCCAGCATGCCGACGTAGTGCATGGACGTGATGCCGGCGCCGAGCACCAGCGCATGGCGCAGCAGCTTCGGCGTGGTGATGTCGCGCTCGGACGCGATGGACAGCGCGAAGGCCGCGGCCGCCATGGCCAGCAGCAGCGACAGCAGCGTGGTGGGCACGTCATACGAGAGCGGGATGGGCAGCCGGTAGGCCATCATGCCGATGAAGTGCATCGACCAGATGCCGGTACCCATCGAGACGGCGCCGCCGGCCTGCCACAGCCGCGCGTGCATGCCCCGGCTGCGCGACATGCGCTGGGCGAGGCTGAGCGCCGCATGCGAGGCCGCGATCGCGACCAGGATGGACAGCACGACGATCCAGGTTTGATAGCGGCCAGTCATCGATTGAACACAAGGCTCGTGGGAAACAGCGGCGCCGAGTCTCGCCAATGGCGGCAGGGCGGGCTCCGGCCTGCGTCACAGATGTCATGGCGCGTTGCACCAAAATGGGCAATTTCAGGGAAAGGCCTGGAATTCAACCGATGCGCTCGAGGCCCTGCTTCGGCAACCTGCCACCCGGGCCCGGCCCGCCCGCACCCCCAGGAAACGAGACCAACGATGAGCCCGACGGCGCATGGAGTACTGGTCGAGCCCGCCACGAACGGCGCGCGGCCTGCGCCGTTCTGGGACGAAATGGTGCAGCTGCGGGCCGCTTGCGAGGCGCGGCTGCCGGCCTGATCAGGGCCTGGCGAAGGAGGCCAGCGCCGACTTCGGCACTTTCGCCACCACGTTCAGGTGCGGATCCACCAGTTCGGCGATGTCGTACTTCAGCACGGCGCCCAGGAACACTGCGACCTCGCTGTCCGAGAGGCCGTAGTCCTGCTTCAGCCATTCCGTCAGCTGCGTGGTCGCGGCCTGGATGGACTCGGCCACCGAACCCGACACACCGAAGGAGACGAGGTATTCCGGCGTCTCGGCACGCACCTGCGCGGAACTCTGGCCGCGGATCACTTCGACGCTGAATTCCACGTCGGCCGAGGTCTCCAGCGCCGAGCCCGTGACTTCACCGTCGCCCATGGCCGCATGCGCATCGCCGATGCCGAACAGTCCGCCCGCATGGAACACCGGGAAGTACAGCGTGGTGCCTTCGACATTGTCGTTGTAGTCGAGGTTGCCGCCGTACACCCCCAGGTCCGTGCCGCGGGCCTGGTCGGCGCCGGGCGGGGCCACCGAAACACAGCCCAGCATGGTACGGATCGGCACCCGCAACCCCTGCATGCGTGGCGTCGGATGGGCGAGGCGCGCCGTGCCTGCAGCGAGGTCCAGCAACCAGTCACCCGTCACCGCTGCGTCGTACTGCGCACCGACGAGGTAGGGCGTGGTCACCGCGCGCGCATTCATCCGCGTTCCCTGGCGCGCCGTGCCGCGGTTGCTGCGCACGCGCTTCAGATGCACCACCAGCGTGTCGCCCGGCAACGCGCCTTCCACGTAGAACGGGCCCGTTGACGGGTTGCCGCCGACACCGTAGCGAACGGCCGCCGCATCGCGGTCGGCGTCATAGGTACGCGTGCTCACCGAATCGCCCGGCTGCAGCCGCAGCACCGGTGCCCATTGCGCGGAGTACGTGGTGTAGAAGGATTTCGGCTCGTAAGTCAGCTGCCGCGCCGCCGCCGGCTTGGCCACCCGCGTCAGCGTCCAGGTCACTGGTTCCGGCGCGGCCGTCGCCGCACGGCCACCGCCGCCCATTCCCGCCACGGCGCGCCGCGTGACGGCGCCCGTGCCCGACAGCTGCTGAGCGCCGATCTGGCCCTGCAGGGTGCCGGCCGCCGTGCCGTTCGGTTCAGTCAGCGTGAACGTCACCTTCTTGCCATCCAGCTGGCCGGTGAAGGCACGTTCGCCCCAGTGGCCCGTGATGGCGTTGCCCGCGACACTCAGCGTGACATGGGCTAGATCCGCTTCGATGCTCGGCGCGATGTGCACCTCGGCAATGTAGTCGCCTGACAGGTCCGCGGCGTGCACGGTGCAGCTGAGCAGCGCGACCACGCCGGCCGCGAACGAGACAATCGGGTTACGCATCATGTGCTGTTCACTTCGCGCCTGGCGCCTGACATCGACAGCCGGATGGTAATCGAGCCCGAGGCGCGCGGCGCAAGGCCGCCTGCAAATCGGCCGTGATAATCTCGCCCGCGCGGTATCGGCAAGTCAGGGAGAGTTGGTGATGGCAACCACGGCAGATACGGTCAGCCTGTCCACGCGCATGCGCTGGCGCGGCGGCGATGAACGCTTCTTCCTGATCTCCGCCATCGTGATGGCCGCCGTGCTGGTGGCCGGTTTCTCCACGGCGCTGGCATTCGGGCGATCCACCTTCGCCTCGCCGATCCGCTTCCATGTGCATGCGTTGCTGTTCTTCGGCTGGATCGTCCTCTACGTGGTGCAGGCGTCGCTGGCCGCCACGGGTTCGCTGGCATTGCATCGCCGGCTCGGATGGCTCGCAGCGGTGTGGGTACCGGCCATGGTGTGCGCCGGCATCTACCTGACGGCGGCCAATGTGCATCTGGGCCGCTCGCCGCCATTTTTCCAGCCGGCGTCGTTCCTGATGATGAACTCGCTGCATGTGCTGTGCTTCGCAGGCCTGGTCGCCGCGGCGCTGGTGCACCGGCGTGACACGGCCTGGCACCGGCGGCTGATGTTCTGCGGCATGGCCATGCTGCTCGGGCCCGGGTTCGGCCGCCTGTTGCCCATGCCGCTGCTGATCCCGTATGCGGCGTGGGCGGTGGTCGTCATGGCGCTGCTGTTCCCGCTGGTTGGCGTGCTGCGCGACTGGCGTGTCACAGGGCGCGTGCATCCGGCGTGGTGGTGGGGCATGGGCGCGATGCTGGGCACGCAGCTGCTGGTTGATCCGCTGGCCCGCAGCAGCGTGGGGCTCGCACTGTACGCGGCGGTGACGGCGGGCTCGCCAACCGCCTTGCCGCCCCTGGATTTCCCGCTGCTCGCGGCGCCCTGAGCGGGCACCTCGCGCTTCAGCCGGGCTGCATGGCCAGCCGTTGCGTGTTGCTGAGCGCGGCCGGCATGCCGCGCCGCATGGCCGCCAGGAACTCTTCCGGCGGCACCGGCTCGCAGCACAGGAAGCCCTGGAATTCCTCGCAGCCCAGCCGCTGCACGAAGTCATGCTGCCCGCCGGTCTCGACGCCTTCGGCCGTCACGCCCAGGTCGAGGCTGTGTGCCAGCGAGACGATGGCGCGCACGATCTCGGCGTCCTCGCGGCTGTGCTCGATGTCGCGGATGAAGCTGCGGTCGATCTTCAGCGTGTGCAGGGGCAGGCGCCGCAGGTAGCTCAGGCTGGAATAGCCGGTGCCGAAGTCATCCACGGAAATGCGCACGCCGAGCGCGGCGATCTCGCCGAGCAGCCGCACCGAGCGCTCGGTGTCGCGCATCACGGCACTCTCGGTGAGCTCCAGCTGCAGGCAGCGCGCCGGCACCCCGGCCGCGTGCAGCGCTTCCTTCACACGGCCCACGAGGTCGGGCTGCGTGAACTGTTCGGCCGACAGGTTCACCGCCATCGACAGATGCGTCATGCCGAGGTCATGCCAGGCGCGCAGCTGGCGGCAGGCTTCGCGCAGCACCCAGTCACCGATGGCGAGGATGAGCCCGGTCTCCTCGGCGATGGGAATCAGCGTCGAGGGCGGAATGAGGCCGCGCACCGGATGCCGCCAGCGGATCAGCGCCTCGGCTCCCGTGACCCGGCCCGAGCTCGTATCCACCTTCGGCTGGTAGAACACCACCAGCTCGCCGTTGGGCAGCGCATTGCGCAGGTCGTTCTCGAGCGTCAGGCGCTCACGATCCACCACGCCCATGCCTTCGGCATAGAACTGCAGGTTGTTGCGGCCCTGGCGCTTGGCGAAATACATGGCCACGTCCGCGTGCTTCAGCAGCGTGACCGGATCCGCGGCGTCGCCTGGATAGAACGCGACACCCAGGCTGGAGGCGATGTGGATGTCGACGCCATTGAGCTCGATCGATTCGCCCAGCGAGGCCTGTACCTTGGCCAGCACATTGCTTGCCTCGCTGCGCGTGCCCACGCCCGGCAACAGCGCCACGAATTCATCACCGCCCATGCGCGCCAGCGTGTCCGAGCGACGCAGCACCGCGCTGATCTGGCGGGTCACGTGACGCAGCAGCTCATCGCCGGCGGCGTGTCCCAGCGTGTCGTTGACCACCTTGAAACGGTCGAGGTCGAAGGCGACCACGGCGAAGGCGGCGCGGCCGCGCTGGCTCATCTGCACGGCCTGCGCCAGGCGATCCAGCAGCAGGGTGCGGTTGGGCAGGCCGGTGAGGGCGTCGTGCGTCGCGGCATGCTGCAGTTGCTGGTTTACCTGTTGCAGCTGCAGCGAGTGCTTGCGCGTGCTGGCAGTCAGGTGGCCATCCACCAGCAACAGCAGCGCCGTGATGGCGAGCAGGCCCAGCGCGATCACCGCGATCAGCACCGCCAGCCACTGCTGCGAGAACTGCATGCCGCCACTGCACCAGGCATTGGCGGCGAAATTCGTGGCCGCCATGCCGGTGTAGTGCAGGCCGGCGATGGCCAGGCCCATGATGATGGCCGCCAGGGCGCGCAGCAGGTGCCGTTGCAGGCCGCGCAACTGGCGCAGCCGGAAGAACAGCAGCAGCGCCACGAACGACGAACCCACGGCGATGACGATCGATGCAGCGAACAGCAGCGGATCATAGGTGAGCGCCGGGTTGACCGTGATCGCCAGCATGCCCACGTAGTGCATGGCGCTGATGCCGGCGCCCAGTACCAGCGCATTGCGCAGCAGCTTGCCCAGCGGCACTTGCGCTTCGGCCGCAATGGACAGCGCGAACGCCGAAGCTGCGATGGCCAGCGCCAGCGACACCAGCGTGGTCGGCACGTCGTAGGAAAGCGGGATCGGCAGCTGGTAGGCCATCATGCCGATGAAGTGCATGGACCAGATGCCGGTGCCCATCGACACCGCGCCACCTGCCAGCCATAGCCGCGCATGGATGCCGCGGCTGCGCGACATGCGCTGCGCCAGGCTCAGGGCCGCATGCGACGCCGCAATGGCGACGAGGATCGACAGCAGCACGATCCAGGACTGGTAGTTGCCGTTCATCCGTTACTTAATGCCAGGGTTGCGAAGGCGGACAGTTTCCCCGAACGCCCGTTGCCCCGGCATCGGCCTGCGTCACAGATACCGCGCCGCATCCGGCCGGCCCCGGGAGGCAGCCGGGGAGCCCCGCGCGGACCGCGAATTCACTTATAGTTCGCCCCCACAGCCGGAAGGGTGGCCGAGCGGTTTAAGGCTCTAGTCTTGAAAACTAGCGTGGGCTAACGCCCACCGTGGGTTCGAATCCCACCCCTTCCGCCACTGTCCTTGGAACATAATCCGCGCGAGGCCGGCGGCACATCCGGCGCACGCGGTACAACAAGTCGAACACCAGGGAGTCCCGAGAAAAATGAGCAGTCTCACCGAGCGCGTCAAGAACATCCTGCTGACGCCCAAGTCCGAATGGCCGGTCATCGCCGCCGAGCCCGCCACCACCGCCGGCCTGTTCCAGCGCTACATCCTGATCGTCGCCGCCTTGCCGGCCATCGCCGGCTTCATCAAGAGCAGCGTGTTCGGCATCGGCCTCGGGCCATTGGGCACGTTCCGCGTCGGCATCGGCGCCGGCCTCACCAGCGCCGTGCTGGGCTATGGCCTGTCGCTGCTTTCGGTCTATGTGCTGTCGCTGATCATCAATGCCCTGGCGCCCACCTTCAGCGCGCAGAAGGAGCCGACCCAGGCCCTGAAGACCGCTGCGTATGCCTTCACCGCCAGCTGGGTCGCCGGCACCGCCACGCTGATCCCGCGGCTCGGACTGCTAATCGCCGTCGCCGGCAGCATCTACAGCATCTACCTGCTGCACATGGGCCTGCCGCACACGATGAAGGTGCCCCCGGAGAAGAACGTCGGCTACACGGTGGTGGTGGTGCTGGTGGCCATCGTGCTCAGCTGGATCATCGGCCTGGTCACCGCGAGCGTGGTCGGCACCGGCGCCATGCTGACAGGGGGATCGCCATTCGGTGCGGCAGCCTCCTCGAGCGAGGGCAGCTTCGACAAGGACAGCCCGCTCGGCAAGCTGGAAGGCTGGAGCAAGCAGATGGAAGCCGCCGGCAAGAAAATGGAGGAGGCGCAGAAGAGCGGCAATGGCGCCGCGCAGTCCGATGCGCTGGGCGCGGTGATGTCGGCCGCCATGGGGGGCCACAGCTTCGACGCGCTGCCCGCGGCGACACTGAAGGGTTTCGTGCCGGAGTCGATCGGTGGCCTGGCCCGCACGGAGGTCTCGGCAGAGCGCAATGCCGCGATGGGGTTGCAGATCAGCGAGGCCAAGGGCCGCTATGGCGAGGGCGACCAGCAGCTGCGGCTGGAGATCACCGACTCCGCCGGCGCGGCGGGCTTGATGGCCTTCGCGGGCTGGGCCAACGTGGAGAACGAATCCGAGACCTCGGCCGGGTTCGAACGCACGCGCAAGGAAAACGGGCGCATCGTCCATGAGCGGTGGAACACGGCGCAGAAGGATGGCGAGTATTCGGTGGTGCTCGGCGACCGCTTCGTCGTCAAGGTGGAAGGCAATGCGGGCAGCCTCGATGATCTGAAATCCGCGCTCGGCGAACTCAACCTCGCCGGGCTCGAAGCACTGCGCAACGAGGGCGCGAAGCCCCAGTAAGACCGCCGTGACGTGACGCGGCTGTCACGGCCGCGTCACGCTGCCGTCATCCCCCTGACACCCGACGCACTGACGCTACGCGCAGTGACTGTACGGGCAATTGTCGGGGAGATGAGATGGAAGATCAGCGTCGGCGCGGCGTCAACCCACTGGTGGCGCTCGCAGTGGCTGCGGCGCTCCATGGCGCAGGCATCAGCAGCGCGCAGGCGCAGCAGAGAGCCGATCCCGACCCTCTCGATGAGCTCGACCAGGTCGTGGTCACCGGGTCCAACATCCGCCGCACCGACATGGAGAAGATCGCGCCGATCACGGTCATCGACGAGGCCGCAATGGAAACCCGCAATGCGGTGCTGCCTGCGGACCTGCTGACTTCGCTGCCCTCGGTGGTGAGCCTGCCGCAGAATGAGTCGCGGCTCGGTTCCTCCGGTGCCCGCGGCGACAACGCCAACGTCAACCTGCGCAACCTGGGCGCCACGGCGACGCTGATCCTGATCGATGGCCGGCGCATGGCCATCAACCCGATGACCGCAGGCCTGTCGCAGGCCGTCAACGTCAACCAGCTGCCTACGCAGGGCATCCAGCGTGTGGAGGTATTGCGCGATGGAGCGTCGTCGATCTACGGCTCCGATGCGGTGGCCGGGGTCATCAACTACGTACTGAAGCGTGAAATGGATGGCGCCGAGGCCAGCCTGCGCTTCGACCTGCCCGAGGCCGGCGGCGGCCAGAGCCTGCAGGCCGGGCTCGCTTTCGGCACGAAATTCGCCGGCGAGCGCGGCCGTCTGTTCGCCACCATCGACGGACTGGGGCGCGAGGAGATCCGTCTCACCCAGCGGGATTTCAGCGACTCGTCGCTGAACGTGGACCGCGCGCCACCCGGCTTCGATGCACTGGCCGGCCCCTTCGACCAGCGCTTCACGCGCGGCTATTACCCGACGCTGCGGCTGGGCGCCACCGGCACGTCCGGCACCACGTACTACTTCCTGCCGACGTCCGGCGCGGTGCCCACGCTCAGCACCACCAATCCGACCACCGCGGCCAACCGCGCGCTGTATCCGGACTTCCTGCTCGACATCAACCGGTTCGGCTTCGCCTCACCGAAGGTGCGGCGCGGGGACGCGTTCGTCTCGCTGGAATTCGACCTCACCGACCAGGTCACCGCGTTCGGCGACCTGAGCTACTACACAGCGACTTCCACGATGCAGCGCCAGCCGCTGGCGGTGAATGGTCCCACCACCGACCAGGCCATGGTCATGCCGGTGGACAGTCCCTTCAACCCGTTTGGCTCGCGCTACTTCAGCGCCACCGGCGC
Source organism: Echinosphaeria canescens (assembly GCA_011319275.2). Lineage (NCBI taxonomy): Eukaryota > Fungi > Ascomycota > Sordariomycetes > Sordariales > Helminthosphaeriaceae > Echinosphaeria > Echinosphaeria canescens. The sequence goes on along the minus strand of WXYE02273315.1, from coordinate 1,970 downwards.
GCCCAATGCCGATGGCACGCCGCGCCGCACCGGCGCGCCGCAGGCCATCGCGCTGACGCAGTTCATGATCGCGGGGCTCGCGCCCGAGGTGGTGAAGACCGATTCCGATGCGGTGCGCATCGTCGGCGGCCTGCGCGGCGGCTTTGGCGACAGCAGCTGGAAATGGGAGAGCTCGCTGTTCTACAACGAGGTGAACGGCAAGGACAACGCCACGCCCGACGTGCGCGAGAGCAAGCTCGCGGCGGCGATCGCCGGCGTGGGCGGCACCTACTTCAACCCGTTCGGCTACACCTTCAAGGTGCAGAACAATGCCGTGGTGGCCGACCAGCCGTACACCAACCCGGCGGCGCTGGTGGATTCCTTCTCCGAAACCTATCGGCGCACCGCACGCGCCTATCTCGCCAGCGGCGATGTCCGCGCCAGCGGCCAGCTGGTCACGCTGGGTGCCATCGATGTGCAGGCCGCCGTGGGCGCCGAACACCGCATCGAGGACCTGCGTGACCTCAGGCCGCCGTTCCATGGCGAGAATCCCGCCGACTCGGGGCTGCCGGTCACCAACAACGATTTCATCCTGCATCCGGCGCGGCCGGATGTGCGCGGTGACCGCAAGGTGACCAGCGCCTATGCGGAGGTGGTGGTCCCGTTGATCAGCGAGGACCGTGCACTCCCGTTCGTGAAGACTTTCGAGATCTCGGCGTCCGGACGGTTCGAGCACTACAGCGACTTCGGCGACACCACCAAGCCCAAGATCGGCGCCAACTGGCGGCCAGTGTCCTGGCTGATGCTGCGCGGCTCCTACAACGAGGGCTTCATGGCGCCGAGCCTTGCGGCGCTGTACACCAGCACGCGCTGGTCCATCAGCACCAACGGCACCAGCGATCCCTACCGCAATGGCACGATCGGCGAGGGCGCCTACACCATGCGCAACTACTTTGGCGGCAACCCCGACCTCAAGGCGCAGGAATCCAAGGGCCGGACGTTTGGCTTCGTGCTCGACGTGCCCTTCGTCAGCGGACTGTCGGTGACGGCGGATTACTGGCGTGTCGAGCGGACCAACCTGCTGGGCCAGCGCAGCGTCACCGACATCCTCGCGAACGACGCCGCGCTGCTGCGTGCCTATACGGCCGCGCAGATAGCGGCCGGCGTGGCGCCCAATGCCGTGAACGTCGGCTCCGGCACCGCTGATTACCAGGGCGACCCGGCCGTGACTCGCGTGGCACCGGACGCCGCCGACCAGGCCGCCTTCGCGGCGTGGAATGCCGCGCACCCAGGCAGCCCCGCCGCACCGGTGGGCCGCGTCTTCTCCACGGATACCCCGTTCCTGAATTTCTCGTCGAGTGAGCACAAGGGCGTTGACCTGGGCCTGCGCTACCTCGCGCCGCGCCAGTCCTGGGGCCGCGTCGGCGTCAATGCCGAAGCCAGCTGGCTGTGGCGCGCCCGCTCGGTGGTGCCCACCGCAACCACGCCGGTCACGAGCAATGACCTGTACTCGGGCGGCGCCGCCAAGTGGCGCAGCACCACCAACATCACCTGGGAGAACGGGCCGTGGAATGCGGGTCTCGGCATCTACCATGTGGGCAAGACGCACGACACGCCGACGGTGAGCAAGGCGGTGTACGACAGCCTGGGCGCGCCGTCGTACATCGATCCTTTCTATACCAGCGGCAATACGGTGTACCGGCTCGTGATCGATCCGGTGGTCAGCTACAACGTCTCGGTGGGCTACCGCTTCGATGCCGGCCGCATGGGGCTGGGCGACACACGGCTGCGCCTGGGCATTGCCAACCTCACGGACAAGGCGCCGCCGCTGTCGGCCAACAGCGATGGCTTCGGCTACGACCCCTCAGTCAGCCAGTCGCTGCTGAATGGCCGCACCTGGAGCCTCGAACTGACGAGCCGCTTCTGATGCGAACCTCAATGACGCGTCGTCGCACCTTGCTCGGGCTGGCTGCGCTGGCGCCACTGGCCAC
>WXYE02273212.1:0-14796 GCA_011319275.2 Echinosphaeria canescens | reverse complement strand
CCGCTCAAAGGCTGACATATGCGGCTTTTTTCCCCCAAACCCACCCCCCTAGGTCCAAGTTGTATTTTTTCCTTTTTCTTTCACCCCCCCCCCCCCCCCCTAGCCCGTCCATGTCTCACCTCTTGTAGACCCGTGTTCCTGAAAACTCGCTGCTGGTCACTCACACACACACACACCCAAGGCAACTCCCGCCGGCGGGCCCGGCAGCCGGTAAGATGGAACCAGATCCGGCACCATATCCTGCCGATTATACTGTACATTCGTCGAGTCACTCTTCCTGTGACCGGTGACCAGATTTCGTTCTCTCGTCCCACACGCCTGCAGGACCCTCCGGCCCGTATCTTGATCCATTGAGCATCCCTCGTTGACCGAGCGTGGAGAGAGAGGACCTGGAAAAAGTCGAGCCTGTCCGCACGAATCAGTGTTTACCCTCATCTCTGTCACAAGACGACGTGGGACGTCGCCAAGCTCGGCCGAAGCTGTGGTGGTACAGTCTTTCGATCAGATTGCGGATGGGCTTTGCCGGTTCACCCGACTTGGGTTGTATCTGCAACTTTAAATAGGCTCTCTTTTTAGGCTCTCTTTTTAGGCTTTGATACATGAGCGCCGGCGCCAATCCTGCCGACATTCAACAACCACCAAATTTTAACTGTAATCGGCAATTTGGAGCCATGGCGGGCGGTGCCAATGTGCAGTCGAATAGCACAACTTGGACCAGGTCTGGAGAGGTCGGTGTCGAGGGTGGGGAGGGGTGTATCTTTTGATCAGGCAACCCGTATAGCCACCTCTAATAGGAGCGCGGTATTGCACCACGCTCAAGGCTCACACAAAGAAACAACGTCTCAGGAAAGCCACGGGGGGGGCGGACGGGCGGAAATACGCCCACAGGCGATGAGTCTTTATGGCGCACTTGCGTCGTCCAACCTCTTCCATTCGTCTCTTGCAGAACCCCACCGGCAGGCCGTCCGCGAGAATCACTCGCTGGAGAAGACTCCTTGAGGGCACGCGGAAGGGTGACTGAAGGCTACCATGGCTGGCGACTGGTTCCGGCTTTGGAAGGCCGCGATGCCAGGGCGGAGCTTCTTAGCGGCCCGAGTAGTCGGCCAACCTGCGCACAGGAGAGCTCGGTGACGGCAGGGCAAGGCAAGTATTTGCCTGTCTGTGTGATGATTCTGCTCCTTCGGATTCGCGCATGAGTGACTGGACGGGTGGGTAGGTGGCTTTGCAAGGCGCTCAACAGGCGGGATCAGGAGTCTGAAGTCATGGGGAGCATAAAAGAGAAGCCACAGGCTTGTTGGCCTCATACATTTTTCTTGACCTCTTGGCATCCATCACTACCTGTCACAAATAAAGCAGACGTACCTCCCGACTCACCCACCTGCCTACCTCTCGCTGCGTCAACTCTGTTTTGTCATTGCCCCTTGACTGTGTCGTCCACAAGCTTGTTCTAGTGCCCTCCAGCATCTGCCAACACTCTTCCCAACTCTCGACACCACCACCCACCCACACACCATGATCATCGTCGGCTATGTCTGGTTCTGCGTGAGTATTCCCGCTCCCGCCCACCCACAAGTCCATCCATCCCCAAGAACGGCTGGCCCCGTGGGAACTCCACAGGTCACTGACTACCCACCAAGCACTGTTGTGGCATGGGCCCCTACAAATGCGATACCACCCCGGTCTGCGTGAACCCGGACTGCGTGACAAAGCACGCGCAGTGCGAGTTTTGCACCGTGACCGTCGTCTACGACGACTAGTAGCGCCGGCGTGTCAGTTGGCGTCTTCGGCTCTCTCTCGCTTTGCAGGGTGGTGCGCGGCCGTCAGGTAGTCGGGGATCGAGGACTCTCCGAGGAAGGCTTCGTCCTCGGCCGCCTTTTCGACAAAGCATACCACGCCTCCAAACACCATTGCCGTCTAGACGTCGACCGCACCAGTCCTTTTCGCCAATCCGCCAGCGAGTGAGCGAACACGAGGAGGACGATGGAGAGCACGGCGCTCTCTAGCCCCCCCCCCCAGTCTCTCCGATGAGACTATGCACAGTCGAGACTCCAGACTGCACTTTGTCTCTTCTACTTCCATATAGCTATTTTCCATTCCTATAGCCCCTCCTCCTAAGGCAGGGGAGAGCTCTTTTGTACGGCGGTTATCTGTGTTTTTTTTTTTTTTCCTCTCTTAGCGATGCATTGCTTGGAGTCGGTGAGTTGCGGCTTAGAATGACTAGAAAACTGACCGGGCGCAAGTCTGACATCTGGGTGGCGAATTTCGATGTGATTGGTCGTTTTTTTGCTCTTATTCTCTTTGCAGCTCTCTCCCTCTCCCCCCCTCTCTTCCTCTTTCCCTCTCCCCCCCTCTCTCTTCCTCTCTCCCCCTTTCCCCCTCCTTCCCTGCCTCTCTCTTATATCATCTTCCCTTCCTGTGGCCCTCTTTTCTTGACTTTTTCTTCTTTTCCTTCAGGCAGTGGACTCCCTTGGACCTATTTTTCCTAGATAGAGAGCTTGGTCTCCTAGCTCCTAGTCACAATACACAATCTCCATTAGACCTATTCGGGACATATCTTTATTGGCTTGGCAGGGCAGACGAATGAAATTTTATTGAAGACGTTGCCTACCTCCAAACAAAAACCATTCGCAGCTCTTTCGAGCGAAGCGAGGTCGGGGGTCTGGGGGGAACCCCCAGGGAAAAAAAAAGGGTCCACGCTCCCCTTTCAAAATCCACTTTCGGGAACGGGCGAACACGATGGGCGTCAGCCTTTCCCTACAATTCAATAATTCAATTAAGGTCCCCTTCCATTCATTGAAGACCCCACCGTAGGTAGGGTACCTTATTGAGCGAGACAAATCTTGATTGCGGTCTTCTTCCTTTAGTGCTGGAGATTGTACATCAGAGGTTGACGTACCCGACCTAAACAGGCCCTCGGTCACGACGAGGAAAAGGCTGACTCAACACGGAATACGAGCGTGTAATCGATGGATATGTTTCTCTCTCTCTTTTTTTTTTTTGAATGTGGTGTGTGAGACATCCACATGCGGGGACTCAAGCCTCCTCCTCCTTTCTTGTCCCCTTATGCTCCTAGCACCTATCTGAAAAAAAAAAAAAATCATCCTAGCAGCCCGTGATTACGCGTGTTGTCTTGTGTTGCGCGTCGCATGTTACTTTTTCGGACGGCAGGCAGGGGAAGGATTAAGAAGCGAGGACGGGTTGCTCCCTCCCCTCCCCTTCAAAGTAAACAACCGCAATGTGGGGCTCGCCGTGGTGGGATGCATCGGCTCATGGATGATGACGCACGGCGGCAGAGGCAAGTCATGTGCGGGATGTGATCGAAGGAGGAATTGCCGGATTACGACGCTGGGGAGGAGGGGACCTGGGTGCATCGAACCCTGGCATATTCCTACGTTCAGTTATACAGGACATGGTGCACATCCTGTACTGTAGTATCGGGTCGGTAAGTACCGCACGAGAAGAATACCAGAGTATGTCGAAGAGAAGCAAACAGACAAGGGAGTGAGGGAGGGGGGTGAGGGGACAGGAAGGGAGGGGGTGGGAGCGGGACTATGCATGCGCACATCATTTGCCTGGAGGGGTGGTGGGCTGGTTCTTCTACGCAGATGCGTGCGCCAGCCCCCCCTATCATAAAAAAAATGGCGGTTGTGCGCGGGTTAAGAAACGAAATACGTGAAATACGGCGCACGGCGCACATGAATTAACGACAAGTCATGCCACCGAGCCCAGTCACGGGCTTATCCGCGAATGGGCGAATGGGAGCCCTGCTTTCGGACGGAGAGGGCCGAGTGTCGGGGAGCTGCCAATGGGGTGTCGATGGGAGTTCGAGATGTCGCGGAGGTTCCCGGACTCTACACAGGTACAAACAAACTGGCGTGCAAGAGAATCCAGTGCGTACAAGGTGCCGTCATCTTGGGTCTCTGCTGAAGTCTAAACATAAAAAAGTAAACCTTAACCCATATGTCGAATTATTCCAGGCTGCGAGGCGATAAGTGAAAGCAAAACGAAAGCTGAACAAAAAAAGAGGAAAATGGAGAAATAAAAAAAAAAAAAAAACAACCAACGCCCTTCATATTAGAATGGAGGCTGGCAAAAGAGTGGACGAGCCCGGAATCGAACCGGGGACCTTCCGCATGCTAAGCGGGCGCTCTACCAACTGAGCCACACGCCCGTGTTTTAGTTCTTGTTATCCTATCCGTCTCTCGGGACTATAATGTTCACGCCGCCGTCCGGCTGGGAGAAGCCCCCAGGGAAAAAGAGACTAAGATCGGCCGGCCGGATTTACTAGCCTATTTCCAACGAAAAAATACGATACCCTCATGTCTTATCTACCATCATATTTCTGTATATCCCGACCTCCTATTACCTAAACTCCTTTGTTAGCTGCTTCGCGGGAAGTTGGCACGGCACGGGCTGAAAGAGTCTGCTTGAAATTGCTGGAAATGTTGTCTCATCCCCTGCGGGCAGATCCAGGGTATAAATGGTTGTCTCAAATAGGAGCACAGGACTGCACCACGCTCAAGATTGACGGGGAACAACAAATCTGCAGGGTATTACGATCATAATCACAAAATTAACATACTGTACACGCTTATTTATTGACGCAGTATCTTCGAGCGAAGCGAGGTCGGGGGTCTGGGGGGAACCCCCAGGAATAGAAAAATCTTACAAGGTAGAGCAGTCTTTTCCTAGGGGTACCCCCCAGACCCCGGCTTCGCTTCGCTCGAAGACATTATAGTAATAATATAATCAGAGTCAGTAAATGTACTTGTATGGACCTCAGATGGTCCTCAGATCTATATTTTGCTCCTATGATTGACAGTATATCATAGCGCCCTCGAATCAGCGTCCAGCTCCCCATATTCTGACAATAACATACAACCGGGATCTCTTCCTCCTCCGCCATCATTAACCTCACGTGCACATCACCGTGTCCAGGCCGTTTACGAACGGCGGGCGAGCCCCAGCAGCCGGGACTGGCGAGGCCACTACGGAACTCGCGAGCAGAGCTCCTCTGCCTTGTGGGTGCCCCTGTACGGCATGACGGCCAGCGTGGCCCGCCTGTAGTGGGGAAAGACGGCAACGTCGATGGGCGAGCCGTGCGCCTCTCCTATGGGGTCGGTGGTCTTGTAGCACATGCCCAGAGCCTCGTAGAGGTCGACGGCCGGCAGCGGCGGCTCCGCAGGCCAGGACTCCTTGATCTGGCGGCCGACGCATCCCGCCATCTCGAGGATGCAGAGCGTCTGGACCCTACAAGAGCAAAAAAAAAAGAGATTAGTCACGGCCCAAGGAGCAAAGGTAATCAATCACAAAATAAACATGCAGATCCCAGTGTCCTATAGTCTCTTCGAGCGAAGCGAGGTTGGGGGTCTGGGGGGTACCCCCAGGAAAAAAAAGTTTAAAAGGTAGAGCTGCTTTTTTCTGGGGGTTCCCCCCAGACCCCCAAGCTCGCTTCGCTCGAAGAGACTATAGGATCCTAGAATCTGCATGTTTTTTTTTGTGATTGGTACTGATAGGGGGCACAGAGGAGGGACACTCACATCCAGTCACGACAGCCGAAGTAGTAGCCGCGCTTCTGGACGAAGTCGAAGTAGTGCAGGTTGCTGTTGAGGAGGTGGCCCATCACCTGGACTACGGTGGTGCCGTCGGCAATTGGCGCTTGGATGGTGCGAACCGAGCTGTTGGAGGCGCCGGTGTAGGCAATTGGCTTGAGCCACATCACGCCGGGCTGGCCCACGGAGCCGGTGGTGCAGGTAATATTGGGCTTCATCGAGACGCGCACGCCGTAATGGCCGTCGTACTCGGCTGCGAAGTTGAACTTCCACACGGCGTGGGTCTTGGGTCTGGTGCGTTTCTGCGCGGCGCTGCCCGCCCTGCCGGGGCTCACCATCCCGCCGCGGCAGGTCCGGTCGAAGTCCAAGTCCCTGTCGGAGAATGGCGCCGGGAGGTACTCGGAATCGCTCTCGGAGTCGCTCTCGCGCTCGGGCGCGGTGCCGTGGTCTACGTTCAGAAACTCGACGTAGGCCTTGGCGATGGTCGCGTCCAGGAGTCCCTGTGGGACGCCCTCCCACTCCGTCATGTTGTAGCCATTCGGGCAGCACTCGAGCTGAGGAATCTCCAGCTTCTGGGGCTGCGGCGGCGGCTGTTTCAGCCGGTCGCGTCCGCGGTGTCCGGGCTTGGCGTGTTCGAATAACATGGCGAAGGGGTGGGAAGTGGCGGCTTGTTCTGTCTGGAGATAGAGAGGGGGCTCGGGAGGTTGAGAACCAGACTCTCTGGCGGCGGAGATGTCGTGGCATTCAGTACCCAAGACCGCGGCTGCTATTCCTCCTTATCGACAGGGACTCCAGGTACCGAGCAACATGGGTCTTGTAAGCTGCGTTGGCTACGAAGGCGGACCGACGTCCGAATCCGCTGGCTGGTCCCCTACTGCTCCTCCTCTTTAACCTTATTCTGCCGTTTGTGGGCTCCCCGTTTGCACCATAGGGGCGGTGGAGGGCTTATACCTGGCGAGGGGAAAGACGAGGGAGAAGCGACGGCGGCGGCGGCGATGGGTCTAAGAGACGTGGAGGAGCTGGCCTCGTTGGTGACTTGGCCGCCCATGTGGGGTGTTGTCTGTTTGTCTGATACCAAAAATAATACTAGATTCCGTACCAAAAGAGGAAGGGTTGACTGGCGCCGTCCTTGTTTCTCGCCCTGCCGTCCTTTCTCTCTATCCCGCCGTCCACCCACGGTGATCTGGATGCGGCCCAGCACCCAGAGCGTTTCGGACACATGACTCGAGGACACCGTGGTTTGCACCGTTGCCGGGCGGCCGAGCTTGTGTCAGATAATATAACCCTGCCAAATACACCAAGACTTTTTTAAGTCTGTCGAGGCTGAAACCTGCCAGTTTCTTATTATATTTATGGCCAGACTGATGCCGCTTTGCCGACGAACCTTCGATTCCGGGGAGCAAGCATCTAGTAGAGCCTTTCTTTTATGTTTCCAGGATTCGAGCGTAGCGAGGCCGGGGGTCTGGGGGGTGCCCCAGGAAAACCCCCCCCCCTTAAAGGGTAGAGCGGCCTTTTTCTGGGGGTTCCCCCCAGACCCCCGACCTCGCTTCGCTCGAAGATACTGGGTCAATAAATAAGCGTGTATAATCCCTAGGATAGATTAGCTTATCGAAGGCCGCGACTTCAAGCTGCCCTTTGACGTATGCAACCCGCTGCCGCCAAGGCAGCAGAAGCCGGTCAATTAGAGGACCATTACAAAGAGTGGATTTTTTTGGGTTTTTTTCTTCTACTTCGGGCGAAGCGAGGTCGGGGGTCTGGGGGGTACCCCCAGGAAAAAAACAGGTTAAAAGGTAGAGCGGTCTTTTCCTGGGGTACCCCCCAGACCCCCGACCTCGCTACGCTCGAATGTTGGAACATCGACATCCACACTACGGGCAATAACAATATATTGAAATAGGCTAAGCGTCGAACAAAATAACCTAGTGGGAATAGCCAAACGCAACATAATACATGGGCCAGAGCTTGTTTAGTGGCCATCCGTTTGATCTAGTTTTTTTTTTTTTTTCACGCGAAGGGATTCCCAGTCTTGGCAGAGCAGAGGTGATCGCCCTTGCTGGGAGTAGGGCCTTCTGGTCATCAAGGACAGCCTCGGTGGAAGAGTTTACTGTCCCTCTCCAGACGAGTCTCGACAGTGTGTATGAGTCGCCTGGGAGGGAACTTGTAGCGAACCTATGCGGCAGTACTCTGCGACTAGCCCAGGACGTGCAATTGCGGGAAATAGAATAATCCCTGGACGGTGGCAGCTCCGCCAACGATAAAATAGCCCGTCTGGGGTATGTTGGCGTCCGCACTGGCCTCGACGTTTAGGGTCGCCGTCGGAGCGAGCGCAGACACTGCTACATGAAGGCTGCCTAGAAAGATTCGCCCAATTTTATCGTGCACGGCCGCTCTCCTTGCTAACTTCAAGTCAAAGGAAACCGGGACACCATCCATCTGTCAACCACATGGGGCTCACTGAGCAATTAGCAAATTCTGGAGTGGTGGTAACCCACGGGTGTTCGAGAAGGCGATGCCGCCTGGACGGACTCGCGGTGCGAAAGAACAACGTCTGATGAATAAAGAAATAAAATAAAAATACTTTGCTGCTACTAATTACACTCGCGCAGTCCCAGGAGAAGTGCTCTCCCAGTCTTACGCTCTTCTAGCTGGTTTTGCCCGGGCAACTCTCATTTCTTAAATATATCTTTGTTATTTTTCTTTACACCAATTCCTGCTTTCGCCCGATTCACAATCTTCTCGTTCTTTCCAATATGACCGTGTGCAACTTATGCCACCTACTGAACCGATAGGTAGTGTGATTCTTGTACTAAACCTGTATCGCTAGGATTTCTTCTAGCGTATGAGATAATTTGAAGCTCACCTCTCTGCCGGCCGGCCTAACCCCGCCAAGCTGCCATTTGCCGCCTCCATGAGCCGGCAAGTGTCCGCACGGCGGGAGAATGGTTGGAGGAGGAAAAAAAACAAAAAAAAATTTGGCTTGCAAACAAAATTGAACCATGGACCTCCTTCTATCTTATAGACTGACGACAGGGCGGGGGCCACACGCTCGCTACTAGGTAGGGAAAATCCATGATTCAATAATTTACTTGTGAGGGTTGTAACTTATCAAGGCCAGGCCAGCACGAGATTTGGCACCCCATGCTTAGTAAGTCGCAATGCTTACTAAGCACCGTGGTCCTCCAACATGCAAACATAAATATTGAGTAAGTGAGCGGACTTTTGGAAATAAGACAATGGACTCCAACCGCCACTCTATTTTCTGCAATATCTCAACAAGCAATGGCGATTACATTGATTATTAGCCCATTTGAGCGCCCAGAACGCCCAGAACGCCCAGAACGTCCAGATGTAATAGAAAACAAGTGGCCTAATGTAAGTTGAAGTAGTGGATACCGGGATGTCATCGGCGCTCGTTCCGAGGCTGCCACCGCCTCTCGCCTTTTTTCCTTTTGGCCCCCACAGGCCGAGATGCCTGAGCTGACCGACCGAGCCCGAATGCGAGAAGGAGAGGGCCGGTCGCTCAGAGAGAAAGGGACACAAGAATCACATCCTCCCGCACACATTCTCCCATTCGATGCACGCATGTCCGTGTCGTGTCCAATGATTGGTCATTGGTGGTATTTGACACCCAGTGAGCACCGGAAGGCGGTACACGCAGCGCACCGAGGTAGGCTAGCTATGGGGGGGCCGCAGCCGTTCCCAAGATCCTGCAGCACAAGCCTGCCACCTAGAGTCTTGAAGTCTCCAACTGCGTAAGGCGAAGCGAAGTCCCTGTGCGATCAAAAGATGGAGCAATACCTTCGAGCGAAGCGAGGTCGGGGGTCTGGGGGGTACCCCCAGAAAAGGCTCGCTCTACGTTCCAACCTTGTTTTTTTCTTTAGGGGCCGCGAGCGGTTGGCTTGTCTAGGCGCGGAGCTCTCCTGTGAGCCGCATTCGCCGCCATTTGCGGGCGTGCTCGGCGTGTCAGAATGGGGAACGGGGAACGGGGGCTGGTGGGAAATGGGAAGGGAGATGGGGCGGGTGCTGGGGCCTCGTGTGGCTCATGTGGCTTGTGTCAAGTGGCTACGTCATCGTCCATGCTTCAGTCTCTTCCAAGGCGCATCGACGCCGAAACTTGTGTCGCTGACACTTCGGTTTCTGGTGTGGCCCCGAGCGTGCGGACGGCCAGACCGGCGGGATCGATGTCTTCGAAAAGCAAGATGGACTGACGTCTTATCCCGTTGACCATTATCCTGAGCCCGCTCTTAGCCAAGTCCAAATCGAGAAGGGAGACGCTGTAGATAGACGGAAGCAGTGCGTTCCGGGCGCAGGCTCGTATTTCCTCTTCCGTCGGCCGCCCGTGGTCGTCCCGTGGCCGCCCTCGTCCTCGTTGTCGCCCCTGGGTACGGTTGTGTTATGCTAAGGTTGCAGCGGCTGCCTTTGAGCGATTCCCGGCCAAGGAGCCGGAGGAGCGACTTGTAGCCTATGTCACAGCCTTCGGTCGTGATAGAGCGCATGCACATGGACTCTCTAGTCCATCGAGGGTAGAGGTGGCCGAAGCACCGAGGTATCAAGCAAAGCGGCGCAAGGTAGACCGCAATGGGTCTCAGGTCTGGTACAGTGCCAACCACAAAATAAACATTTAGATCCTAGGGACCGTACACGCTCATTTATTGACCCAATATCTTCGAGCGAAGCGAGGCCGGGGGTCTGGGGGGTACCCCCAGAAAAAAGGCCGCTCTACCTTTTAGCCTTTTTTTTTTTTCTTTTTTTTTTCTTGGGGGTGCCCCCCAAACCCCCGACCTCGCTTCGCTCGAAGAGACTAGCAAAAGTAGGTTGGCTGCGGAGGTGGCTTATTGCTTACCCGGCCCGACCAAGAATGTAGAAGGAATAAGTCTTCTGCCGGCAGCTTGCATGCACTCCGCCAACGCTTCGTCGTCAGGGCGCGAGCATTCTACTAAAGCAGACGCACCGCCAGCCATAGTCCCAAATCGTTGATGATAATCAACACCACCAAAGCCATTGCAGAAATATCGACAAAAGCTTCGTCCTACTAACCATAACAGCCCCGAGTCACCCCGCCACACAAAAGCCTATTCGTAACCTCCGGTGGAATCGCATGGGTCGGGCATCATCATCGGTCGTCTGAGGCCAGATCTCGAGCGCTCTTCTTCACCATCGATTTCCAACCACGCAGCGACTCCTCCATCGTCAAGACTCGCTCAACGGCAGGAGCTACCGTGCTGCTTACTAAGCGCAAGGGCCTTCGCCGGCTGCGGATGAATGAAGGAAACCCTTGCGCGCAATGTTCTCAGTTCAACGCCAGATTGCAGGCTGCAGGCCGTATAGACTCTCCCTCCCTCTCCGGATACAGAGATGAAGCGAATATTGAGCAAGGCTAGGCAAAGAGAAAGAGGCTCCCTCCCGCCAATAGCAGTGACGCTGGCCGAGTCCGGAAACGGGCGTCATGTGGGGGAAGGAAGGGTGCGCGACGATGGAATAATCCCTGTTATTGATTTGCTGCGCTTTTGTGCTACTTTTCTTGTTCTGCGCGCACCACAAATTGGCTCGAGCCTCGCTGGGGGGGGGGGAGAGGGGGGAGCCCACATCAAACAACAAATTAACTTTCGCTCTCAAGCGCTTCACCCTAATTGTATACCATCGGTACACTGGCTGGTATTTGCCTAGGGATCAACTGCATTTACAATTACTATAGTACCTTCGAGCGAAGCGAGGCCGGGGGTCTGGGGGGAACCCCCAGGAAAAGGCCGCTCTGCCTTTCAGCTCTTTTTTTTTTTTCTTCTTTTTTCTTTCTTTTTTTTTTTTCCTGGGGGTACCCCCCAGACCCCCGACCTCGCTTCGCTCGAAGGCACCTCTATCCGTACTAAGCCCAATTGAAGCGAAGCTTTAAACGAGGACGAAGGCGAAACTTTAAAGCTTGCTTCTTGAGGGTGTCATCGGAGTTTCTCGCGCTGTGATTGGTTGATTTGAGTGCGCCAAAAAAAAAAAATGGTGTGCAGCTTAGTAAGCCGAATTATTAGAAGAAGAAAAAGAGAAGAAAAAAAGAAAAAAAAAGAAAAAAAGGGAAAAGAAGAAGAAGAAAAGAAGAAAAAGGGGAAAAAAAGAAAAAGAAAAGAAGAAAAGAAATAGGAAAAAGGGACAAAAAAAAAGGGTAAAAAGGGAGAGGATTCAAGGGAGGGCCCCCCTTGGTAATTGCTTGAGACTCGTAAAATCGCAGTTAAATCGTACTATTTCGGCGATGGTGCAATACAAACACTCCGCTTCGCTTTTCCCGCCTGCCTCGACAGTACCACTCACTATGTTTAGCGTAGGCAGGACGGTAATCAAGTCAGCGGCCACAATGCGCGGGTACTGTACATAATGTGGGTCGGTCAAGGTCTGCATCTCGCCGTCTAATCTTCGTTGCTTCTCCTAAACTCTTTGTTATCTCAAAGCGTCGCGGTCGCGGTCACGGTCGCGGTCACGGTCGCGGTCGCACTCTTGTCCCAAGCCTGGCATTCACCCCTCCGTGTAACCCCCCCTCCCATCTTTCTCAGATAGATACTCGCCCGGCGCCCGGTCACTGACCAGGTCTTGATCTCCAGATCTCCATGGAGGGCGGCAGGCACGACAAGCCCGCCAGCCGGTAGGACTCGCATACAAAGAGATTGCAGGATCAAAGTTGCCGAGCCTGCAATAACAGACGAAGAAAAAAAAAAAAAAAAAAAAACCGGAAGCCTCTCCCCAAGATTCTATTATCTACTCCTCTTATATTCTCTACCCCTCTCCCGGGGGTATGGTGGAGTGTGTAAATCGGGATAGGGCACGAGAGGGTGTAGCCAGACAGACAGGTCAAGAGAAGAAGAAGAAAAAGAAAAAAAGAAAAAAAAAAAAAGCAACAAACATATAGGAAGAGGAAGACTCTTTAGGGCCAATGCAGTACAGTAGAAGAATGTGATTGATGGATGCAGCCAGCCAGCCACCATGCCCCTCCCCCCTCCCTCCAGATCATGCTCAAAAAAAAAAAACTCCCTTTAGTCAAGCCCCCTTCCCCAGCCGAACGAACGAAAAACCATGCATGCATGACCCCCCCTGTGACCATGACCATGACCTTGTGCTATTTTTCTCTCTCGTCTCGTGGGTCTCACGGGGCTACAAGAAAACTGCCCGCGCTCCAGGCGATTTTCTAATGAAGGTAACGTAACGTAACGTAACGGAACGTCAAGCCCTGGAACTCAGAATGGGATGGGTTTCCGTCCGTATCCCTCCGTCCCTTCGTCCCTCCTCCCCCCTAGCCTGACCCTTTTCGTCTAGACTCCATCGCCCTCCTCGACCCCTCCCCGCCTACTCCCCGTCATCCACCAGCCGAATCCGGTGCGCCGTCCACGAAATCTCAACCACTCTTCTCGACTGCGGCGACTCGGGCGACTCGGCCGTCGCGTCCTTGTCTTTCTGCTGCTGCTGCTGCTGCTTGCCCGTCGTCGACCGCAGCGTCTTCTTCGTCGCGTTGACGCCGCCACCGCTGCCGCCACCGCCGCCGTCGCCATCTTCAAGCACCTTCCACGACGGCGTGCGCTTGCGCGACAGGCCCTCCTTGACCGCGCTGCTGACGGACAAGCTTGAGCCCGAGCCCAAGCCCGAGCTGTCGCCTGTCTGCGGCGGTGATTGTTGTTGTGGCTGGCCCTGCCCCTCCTCGGGTTCAGGCGTGGTCGCGGCGATCAAGGCCGCAGACACTTTCTTGACCACCTTGACCATCTGCTTCCTGGCCGCTTTCTTGACCGCCACCTGCTTCTTGACCGTGTGCTTCTTGAACACCCTCGTCGCCCTCGTTTTGGGCGTCTTCGCTGCTACCCGCCCGAGCTTTTTTGCGCCTATGGATCCCTTCCCCGCCTTCCCCGCTGCAGCCGTCTTCCCCGCCGCAAGACCATGGTATGTTTTCGCGATAGCTCTTTCCTCTGCCTTTGCCGTCTTTGCCTTCGCCTTCGCCTTCGCAGCGGCCGTGCCTGCTCCCTTCTTCGGCGCGGCGGCGGCGCCTTTTGACAGCTTGGACACTTTTGTCTTGATGGCCGAGGTGGCCGAGCCGGTGGCCTTGGCGGCGCCCTTGGCCACGCCCTTTGCCATCTTCTTGAGGTTGGCAGCTGTGGAGAGCGTCGTCTTCTTGAGGCTGACGGATGCCGCCGCCACCGCGCCGCCGCCAATCTTGCGCCGCTTGCTCGTCTTGGACGCAGCATTGAGATTGTCGCCGCCGCCGTCGCCGCCGTCCTCCTCCTCCTCCGGGTCCTGGCCCGCGAGAAAGTCGGCCAGCTTGCGCTTCCCGGACGCGGCCGCGTGCTTGACCTTGCCGCCGAGCTGGGCGGCGGATTTCCTGCCGGCCGCGGCCTTTGCCTTGGGCGCGCGCTCGGGCGTGTCCTCCTTGAAGGCGCCGCCCTTGAGCTTCTTCAGCTCGCGCGGCTTGGGCCCGAGCACGCCGCGGCAGTTGGCACTCCCACACAGACACCTCTGCACGTTCTTAGCGGAGAAAGGGTCGAAGTTGTAGTCGTACGTGAGCTCGTCGCCGGTCATGATGGGGCGGTCGCCGGCGAACAGGGCCATGCGCGGCTGGCCGGACACGACCCACTTGATCATGCGGCAGTTGGGCGAGCACGAGTGGTTGACGAAGCGGGCCATGCTGCCGGTGGTGGCGTCGATGATCATGTTCTGGTCGAACGACATGAGATAGTAGCACTGCGCGATTGGGTCAGTGACCGGGTCGCAAAGCAAACATATGTACAATAATGCATTGCATGTACATGGCAGAAAAGCAGCTAGAACGTACATCGTTGTTCTGATACTCCTCGTTCATGCGGCGCTGGCACTCGGCCTCGGTGATGATCTCGCCCGTGTACTCCATGATGATCTGGTTCGGCTCGAAGCAGCGGTTGCTGCGGACGCCGTAGCCGCGGTCCTGGGTCTTGTACACCTCGACGCCGATGCGGTAGCGGCCGCCCTTCTTGACGCGCTCCTGCAGGTGCGCGAAGGCGCGGTTGCGGCAGCGGCCCTCGCCCACGTTGCAGTTGCTGTCGTCGCACTCGTAGAGCATGATGCGGTTCTGGCAGTCGTCGCCGCAGCCGTCCGCAGGCGTGCACACGCACCGCGAGAAGCTGTCCTCACAGTGGGGCGTCTTCTTCCAATACGCGCCGGCGTGACCCAGCTCGATTTTTTTATGCCTCGTAATATTTTTAAGGTTCGGCCGTAATAAGCCGATTATAATTATCCGGCCGATAAC
>WXYE02273106.1:0-14798 GCA_011319275.2 Echinosphaeria canescens | reverse complement strand
AGCTGCTGGCCGGGCAGCCGTGGAAACAGGTCAGCTGGCGACGCGGCACGAAAGGTCGGCTGGCCGCGCGCTTCGCGGCCTTGCGTGTGCGCGTAGCCGACGGTCCGACCCAGCGGATCCGTGACATGGGCAACCAGCACCTGCCAGGCGAGGAGGTCTGGCTGGTCGGCGAGCATCGCTCGACCGGCGAGCGCAAATATTATCTCTCGAACCTGCCGGCCGACACGCCGATCAAGACGCTTGCCGGCGCCATCGAGGCACGATGGATCTGCGAACAGGCGCATCAGCAGCTCAAGGAGGAACTCGGCCTCGACCACTTCGAGGGCCGGTCCTGGACGGGGCTGCACCGACACGCGCTGATGACGATGATCGCCTACGCCTTCCTCCAGTCCCGCCTCATCGCAGCGGGGCGGAAAAAAAAGAGTCCTGGGACCGCCGCCGCAACCGAGCATGCCGGCCATCAGGCAGGCGATCCTCGACATCTTCGCACGACCGCCCCCGACGCACTGCCCCCATTGCAATGAGCCGATCGCAACAACCTCAACTACCAACCTGCCAAAGTAGTGCTAGGCTCTCTACACGGACTCCCTCGGGCGCCCGATAAAGAGGAGCTTCCTCGGAAGTCAGGGAATGCAAGATCGCACCATTAAAGGATGCCTGTTTGAGGCTCAGCCGCAACTGACGACATAAACAGGCGACGCTGAACCTCGGATAGACGCGCCAGCGTCTGCTGAGTAACATTTGATGCCTGGTCAATCGTGGCGGAGTTCTGGGAGGGAAGCCAATGCGGCCCATAGCCAACATGCAGAGTTTTGCGAGAAGTTGCGCTCAGATTCGTGAGGCCGCCATGGCGTAAATTTTCTGTAAACAGTATGGCATCGCCGGCTTTGACCGGTAGTCCCACCAAGGCAGGATCTTTGTCCGGATTAGCGCAATAAGGTGACTTGAAATTAGATTTGTGCGTTGCCGGTACAACGGCGAAGGGCCCATTCTCAATTGCGACGTCATGAAGAAAATAGATCATCCGGACCATCATGCAGTCAATGTCTCCGCGATTGTAGGAATACCGGAATTTGGGTCCAACCGGTCCACCCATATGGCTCAGCGTTGCGTTTCCACGATATCTGATACGTAGTTCCGAGTTGTTGATCGTCGTACGTCCCTGCACAACGGCACTCACATACCCCATTGTCGGATCATGACCGATCAAAAGGTCAAACGCGTCGCTTGCATTCCAAAAGTCCTCGATTACCAGACTTTCTCCTGGAATGTTGCTTCCCATCGCGAAATATTGTCGTTCGCTATCAAAACGTACGGTGTGCCCCCACGCAGCCGTGCGACTTTCTTGCAGCTTGAGCCTAGATAAGGCGTGCTGCTCTAAATCGTCAGCTCCGGCCGCAAGGGTCGCGACTTCCCCACTTGTCAATAGTCCCGGGATGACCAGATACCCGACCCTATCGAATTCATACCTTTCGAGTTCGTTCATGGCATTCACTGAATCCAGTATCAAAGGCATCGATAGGCGGCAGTGTTCTAAGCCGCTTGATGTTTAGCGACATACCAGTTGAATTTCTCCGCCTCGAATCCGCAGAGAATTGAGAGTTCTTAAAGCTACTGGGCTGATGGACTGGACGGCTGTTGCAGCGTCGTAGCTGGCATGCGTTTCGTCCGGGCATGGCCGCGGAGATCTTCACCTCACGGGTGATCGCGGAATCGGCAAAGGCCCGGCTTGCCGCCTTCATGGAACTCGCGGGGGTGCCGCGTCGAGTTCGCATGTGGCGCGGCCCTCGCCGCTTTTGACGACCCCAGGTTCCGGCCTTGGACCGGCTTGGAATAGCGAGTCGCCGGACGGTACGCCTTTACTCGGGCGGATGCGGCGACCGGCTATTATACGAGCTTGATCAGAGCTGCGCGGCCCAGACCTGCCATGACGAAGCCAGATGCTGTGCCATCGCGGTCTCGGTGCCGTCCGCGTCGCGCCGCTCTATGGCCTCGAAGATCTGGCTATGACCTTCGTAGGCCAGAGTCGGTGACACGCGTGCGCTTGATCATCCGCCACCGCGCCATCAGCCAGTTCACGAGTGCGGTGTGCTCCTGCTCAAGACCGGATTGTTGGTCGTGCTGAAGAGGACGCGTGGAATTCGACATCGGTACTCATAAAGCGTTCGCGATGGCCGATGGCCTTGTGGTTGGCCTCGATCGCCGTGCGCAGGGCGGCAAGTCTACTCGGTTCAATTGAATGCGCCGCGTGACGCGCCATGGCCGTCTCAATGAAGGGGACTGTCAGGATTTTTGTGCGCGGGGTCATAGAGGTGGATAGAAAGGACCATCGATATGGCGATCGAGAATGAAGTGCTGGATCAGCTGCTTGCAGGGCGTGATCCGGACCCGACGCACTTTTTCTCATGGCGGACACCCCGAGCTCGGACTTCACAGGATCTAACGGAGTATAGCTCCACCAATCGGCACGTCGATCGACGCTGATGGCCGAGAGAAGCATCGAGGCCCCTGCGCGATCATATGTAAGGTAAGCGTGGTGTGCTCCGGCCTTGTTGGGGAGTATTGAACGTGCTGCGTGCGCGCCATGACATTGGAACATAGCTGGGGCGAGGAGATCGCCGGTGGCGGCCCGTCGCTTTCGACCGGGCTTCCTGGGGAGCAAGCTGGGATTGGGGGGCGGTTGCGGTGTCGGTTGCGTCGATCCAATGCCGAGAAGCGGGCGCTGGTCGAGATGGCGACGCAACCGGGCTCGTCGGTGACCGAGGTGGCGGCATGCTTCGAGGTGGCGCCGTCGCAGATCTACGCCTGGCGCAAGCAACTCGCGGACGGCGATCTCGCCGACACAGCCCCGGCGCCGACATTCACCCGCGTGGATCTGGAAGCCCGGGAGCATCCGCGGCGCCCTTACGGTGCAAGATCAAAATCCAAGAAGACGTACGGGCCGCCGTTTCCGCATGGCCGGAGCACACCACGCTTACGTTTCGAGATGCGACCAAGTCGCTGCTTGCCACCGGTGGAATGCTCTTTCGGTGTCAGGCCGAGGAAGGCGGCGAAGTGTCGAGCGGACCTAAAGTTGTCGGCGTTGCCGATCGTCGCCACAACCGCCGACGCAGTGATCGGCCTGACACCAGGGATCGACGCAAGCCGACGACTGGCTTCGTTCTGTCGATGCCAGCGTCCGATCGCGCGCTCGAGTTCCGTGATACGGCCCTGGAGATCTGCCAGCTGATCGGCGACAAGCATCATCGCAGACCGCGCTTCCTCCGGCAGCCGGTCATCGGCCTTATCACGAACGATTTCGACCAGCTCGCCGACACGGCGGATGCCGAGCGGGGCGATGATGCCGAACTCGCCTAGACAGCCTCGCATCAGGTTGGCGAGCATCGTCTCCTGCTTAACGAGTATTTCGCGCGTGCGGTGCATCGTCAGCGTGGATTGCTGCGCGGCGGACTTGACACAGGCAAATCGCAT
This sequence comes from Echinosphaeria canescens, assembly GCA_011319275.2. Lineage (NCBI taxonomy): Eukaryota > Fungi > Ascomycota > Sordariomycetes > Sordariales > Helminthosphaeriaceae > Echinosphaeria > Echinosphaeria canescens. The sequence goes on along the minus strand of WXYE02273106.1, from coordinate 11,327 downwards.
CGTCGGACGACTGACCGCCTCGCAGATCGCCTCGGCATTGAGTGCGTCGCTCTTACCGCGCTGAACATAGGGTTTAACGTAACGGGCCGGCATCATGCAGGCGTCGTGTCCGAGCGCGATAAGTTCGCGAGCCCAGTGATGCGACGCGCTGCAAGCTTCCAGCCCGATCAGGCGCGGTGGAGGTTTTGCAAAGAAGGGCAGCAGGTCGACACGAGTATTTTTTCGGCGGATGACCACAGTTCCGTCGACGGCAACGCCGTGGGCGGTCGCTCTCGACCGCGCGTGCGGGCGGGAGCGACTATATATCGCAAGAGCGCCGGCCTTATTTGCAGTCGCACTGACGGAATGAATCCCCTGGCGGCGGATGTACCCATCGGTCACTGCGAAAGATGGGCATCGAACCAGAGCAATAGTCTTGCGCCATAGTCGATGGCGGCGGGAAAACCGGCGATGCCATGACCTTCTTGCGGATAGGTCACCAGCACCGATCGGACGCCATTCTCCTTTAGCGCATTGTGAAACTGCGCGGCTTCCTCGGGCGGAGTGCAGCGATCGAGCGCACCGCAGATGCTAAGCGTCGGCGTAATGGCCTGGGCTGCATGCATGATCGGGCTGCGCCGATGATAGAGGCCATCCGGCGTCGTCATGCCGTCGGGCAGGAACAGCCGCACGAACTCGGGGATGTTGGAGAGAAGATGCGAGGTCACGTGGTTCGCGATCGGCGCCACGGCTGCCGCCGCCGCAAATCGCTTGTCCTGCGTCACCAGCCAGGCGGTCATGAAGCCGCCATAGCTGACTCCGGTCAGTGCGATCCGTGAAGCGTCTACCACCCTCCTTGCGGTTAGATGGTCGATCCCCGCCAAGATGTCCTGGGCGTCGGCGCCGCCGAAATCGCCAACCACTTGTCGGGCAAAATCCTGCCCGTGGCCGCCGCTCCCGCGGGGATTGGGAAGAAACACCGCATAGCCGAGCTGGACGAGCTGCAGGAAAGGCGCGGAGCGCTGTCGCCCCAGCCAATGCGGCCGCCAATGCCAGACCGGGCCTCCGTGGATATTCACGATGAGGGGAAACGGCCCTTCGCCTGATGGAAGCAGCAGCCAACCGGCGATCGGCAGGCCGCACTTCGCCGTCCAACGCTCCAGCGATACCGAGGCGATCGCGCCGGCTACGGCCTCGTAGCCCGCATCGAACCCGCGAACGGTTTTGAGCTCCGTGCCTCGAAGCACCGCGAGCGCCGGCGATCGGGTGAAGCTTTCGACGATCAGCATGCAATCGCCGCGCTCGCCAAACCCGGACACCGTGATGTAACGGCCACTGCCCGTGAGCTCGCTATCTGACCAGAGCAGCTTATAGTCTCCGTCATCCCAAGTTCCGATCACCGTCTCGCCGGCGAGATGACCGGCAAGCAGAAGCAGGCGGTCTGAGCGCCATTCGGTGCAGGTGACCTCGATGCCGTCGGTGTCCGCCCTGCTGGTTGTGCCGTCTTCGACATCGATGATCAGCAATTGGCCGGCGACGATTAGCCGATCGCTACATAGCGCCTCGACAATGGCGACTTGATTACCGGACCGGGAAGCCGAGACCCAACCGAGCTGATCTCGCGGCATATAAAGGCAGCGCGGCGGCCCGCCGGCCAGCGCGATATGGTAGAGCGCCGCCTGGTACCAATCGCCCTCGCGCGGGCCCGCGGATGCGATCGCGGCGATTGCTTGGTCGCCGCACCACTGCGCTTCCCAGATATTCAGCCACCCGCAGGGAAGCACTGCGACAGTATTCGCTGCAACGTCGTAGATCCAGGCGCGCCGCCAGCCGCGCGACTCGTCGCCGATATCGAGGGCTGGCTGCCATGTCGGCTGCGATCGGCCGTCTGCGATGCTGGTGACGGCACCCTGGCCCCCCGAGATATCGGCGCCATGAGCCGCGACGCCGAGCAGCAGTCTGGTCCCGTCGGGCGACCAATGCAGATATTCGATCCAGCCGTCGACTGGCGGGGCTTCCGTCCGCGCATTTGTCTCACGGTCGAGCACGCTAAGCTGGAGATTGCCTGAGCGTTCCCGCTCCGACAGAAAGGCGATCATGCGTCCGCGCGGATCGAACTTTGGTGCGCGAGAGGCTTCCCGGTCCGATGTCAGCGCTCGCAGCGTCCCGTCCGCGAGCGCGAGCTCGTAAATCTGGGTCGACACCTGTCCTTCAAGGTCGTCGAAGACCGTCCCGACGAACGCGGCATGACTTCCGTCGGGCGAGGCACTGACGTCGGATATGTCGCTGATCCGTCTCTCGCCGGGTGCGCGGATTGCCGTGTAGAGCGCGGCCATTGCGGCGTATTCCGCCGTGGCGCGGATGTCAGCCTGCATCGGCGGCATCCGCGCTTCGGCCCGACCGCGCAGCTACCTGTCGCCCGCGTTCGCGAAGCGCCGCATATTCGTCTTCAGGAACAAAGGCGCCGCCCGTTGTCCAGACGATATGGGTGGCATTCCGGATCGAGGTCCGGAGCCCGCGCTCGCCGAGATAGCGCTGGCCCGGTTCCGACATCTCGAGAAATGCGGGCCCGCCGAAGCCGGCCGCGGCGGACGGCTCGATCCGCATCCCCTCCTCTCTTTCCACGAGGAAGAGTTGGCGCAGCAGTTCATCGTCGGTCACCGTGAACCCGCCCGAAAGAAGGTGCCTCAGCTGCCGGGCTGCGAACTCGGAAACCTGTCCGACTGCCAGTCCATCCGCCTCGGTCAAAACATCCAGGCCGATCTGCCGAACTGACACGGGCAGGTCGCGGCGGTCGGAGAGGCGCAGGATCATCGCGGGCGCGGCGACGGGCTCCGCCACGAAGCAGTGGACATGGTCGCCGAACAGCTGGCGCAAACCGAATGTGATGCCGCCGGGCGCACCCCCGACTCCGCAGGGAAGATAGACGAAGAGCGGGTGCGCGGCATCGACAGCCAAGTCCAGCATCCGAAGTTGCCGCTCGATATGGAATGCCGCCGCGCTGTAGCCAAAAAACAACGTTTCGCTTTGCTCGTCATCGACAAAATGGTTGCGCGGATCAGTCTCCGCTTCGGTGCGCCCCGCCGCGACCGCGGCCCCGAAGTCGCCGTCATGCTCGACCACGGTGACGCCGCGTCCGCGCAGCATCGTCTTCTTCCAGGCCTTGGCATCGCGCGACATGTGGACGACACACCGAAAGCCGAGCGCGGCGGCCATGATGCCGATGCTCAATCACAGGTTTCCCGTCGAGCCGACCGTGACCGTGTGCGCGGCGAACAGCGCGCGAGCCTCGGGCGCCCCGAGCTTGCGACTGTCTGGGTCGCGGCGCATCTGCAGGCCGTTCGCGGCGGCGACCGTCTCGGCATGGACGAGGACCTCGTAGATACCGCCGCGTGCCTTGATCGACCCGGCGACGGGAAGCGCGTGATCGCATTTTATCAGCCAGCGACCGCGCCCATCCATGCTCTTCCGCAGGCTTGGCGCTGCGCGCAGCGGCGAGTCGATGATGCCCTTGGTCTCCTCAAGTTCCGGAAACAAGGCGGCGAGCAAAGGCGCGTGCCATTGGAAGCGCGCAAGCGCATCGTGGAGCGCCGCGGCCGGTTTGATCCGCTGCTGCGTGGCGACAAGTGGCAGCCATGCCTGGTTGATCCAGAAGAGCGTCTCGCGGGCGGCGAGTGCCGAACGAAGGCTATCGGACATCAACGGATGCTCGCGGCAGGCACGAGATGAGGCGCTTCGATCCAGGGATACAGATTGTCGGTCGCGAGGCGGCTGAACGCGCATTGCCGCGGATCGGGCGGGACCGCGCCCGGTGTGGCCATGTAGATGATCTGCGATGCGATGGGCTCAAACCCGGCACGGAAATGCTGATAGGATTTTGGCACGATTAGTCGCAGGCTCGTCACTTCGATGCCGAGGTCGGTGAAGATCTTTGGCGAGAAACATTGGCAGCGCCTGCTGCTGGCGACGATTTCGATCTCTGCGGTGCGGAGCCAGACCACGTCTCCGGCGGCATAGGCAGCGTCCTCGCCGCCAGCCTGGGGAAGCGCGTGCATATAGTCGGTGAGAAGCGCTTTGACTTCGACCTCCAGGTCGATCGGGTCGCCCGATGTCGGTCCAAGCTTGCCGCCCAGCCGCACCTTCAACCGCGCACCAGACCCAGCGCGACGCGCGAGCGCCACCACTTCGGGGTCGTAGATGATGCCGACTGCCGCTCCCTGCGCCTCGTGATCAACGAGCCAGCGCAACACGAAGGTTGAATCCCCCGGGGCGCCGCCGCCGACATTATCCGCTTGGTCGGCCGCCACGATCGGACCCCCCGCCGTACGCATCGCGCCGGCGAGCGACGTTTCCATGCCCGCGGAGATGGTTTCGAAGCCGATCTCGCGGCGCAGCGCATGCGCTTGCCGTCCAAGCTCTTCGGCGGTCTGTTCCGCCAGCGTCGTCGAGCCGTCCGCGACGACCAGGAGCTTCGCGCCTCCGTGCGGCACATCCCCAAGCGGAAACCCGTGTCCGAGCGACACCGACAAGATGCCGAGGCGCTGCTCGGACGCGGTCATCGCACGGACAAAGCTGGTCAGCGGTTCGCGCGACGTTGGATAAAAGCCGAGCATGCGGCAGTCGAAGAGCGCCATGACCGGCTCGATGTCCTTGCGCGCCGCCGCGATAGAGAGCCCGAACAGCTCGTCCATGCGCACCCTAATGTCGGTGTGCGGATAGTGCTTGTAGGTGAGGGCGATATTCACAGGCGCGAGCTTGGCGTCCGAGAGATGGCAGTGGAGGTCGAACAGCACCCCGATCAGGGTCCCTGGCCCGGTCAAGGCGCGCACGCGTTCAAGCAGGTCCTGCTCGCAATCTTCGCAGTCCTCCCCGATCATCGCGCCGTGCAGGTGGAGAAGAACGATGTCGACCGGCAGCGCCGCCTCGAGACCGGCGAGCAGTTCATCGCGCAGCGCGTGATGCGCGGCCGCGACCGTCTTTCCCGCGGGCTGCGCGAAGGCGGCGATACCTGCGGCATAATCATGGCTCTCAGCGCGGGCGCGCTCTTCCCAGGCCGCATTGAAGTTCGGCGCCGCCTGACCAGATGACGCCTCGCCTTCGGCCTGCGGGCGCCAGACGATATAATCCTCGAGCCCGGTCGGAATGCTGGAAAAGCTGTTGGTCTCGGTGATCAGTCCCGCGCCGAAGATCTTCACGCCAGGTCACTCCCGTCATCGACCCGCACGAAGCGGATCGGCGCGACTGCGGGCTCCATATGTAGGGTACACGCGAATGCCCGACCCTTGTCGAAGGTAAAGGCGATCCGGTTGGCGCCGTCGAAGGGATGCAGCATGCCGGCAGGAAACAGCGGCTCGGTATCCGCAACCCATTGATCATCGCGATCATGGTTAAGCGCAAGGCGCAGGCGACCCCGGTGCAGGACGAGGCAATCGTCCTCGGTCGCAAGCACGATCGTTCCATAGCCGGGCGCGCAGAATGTGCCGACGCAGCCGTCGAGCGCGCGCCGCTTCGGGGGTGCGGGGCGCGTCTCCCCAACCTGCTGCCGCGTCACCTTTTCGAGTCTTGCCCGGTAGGCGGCGAGATGCTCCTCGAGCGAAGGCGCCGGCTCGCCGCACGTCCGCGCCGCGGCCCATGCTGCAATGAATCGTGCGAGACCGGCTTGGCCGAAGTTGGTGAAGGCGATGACGCCCAGTTCACGCTCGGGCATCAACGCGATATGGCTGTCGATATTGTGGATGTACCCGCCGTGCCAGAGCCGCGGTCCACCGGCATAATAATCGGTATACCAACCCAGCGCGTAGCAGGTATCGGGCGGCAAGTGGCCTGAGGCGTCGCGAACGACGATCTGCGGCGCGTGCAGCTCCCTCAACGTCGTTTCGCTGACCACCGGACAGGCCGCCATCGCGGGCGCGCCGAGATTGAAGCTGACCCAGCTTGCCATGTCTTCAAGCGTCGAATGGACCGCGCCGCCCGACGGGGCGGTCGCTTCGCCGGCAAGGCGGAACGACGGAGTGAACGTGCCGCGCGGGGTTTCGTGATAGGCAGTCACTTGGTCGCCCCCATTTGAAGCCACGCAGGTTGTCGCGTGCATGCCGAGCGGTGAGAGAATGCGGGTCTGCAGGAGCGCTTCCCAAGGCATGTTCGCGACCGTTTCGGCGACATGCCCGGCGATGGTGACGGAAATGTTGTTGTACTGGAACTTCTCCCTGAAGCTGACGGAGGGTTGCAGATAGGCCAGGCGGCTGGCCAGTTCGGCACGATCGATGGATTGCTCCTGCCAGCACCAGTCGTGGCGCGGCAGTCCGGTCCGCATCGTCACGAGGTCCCGAAGGGTGGCGAGGTCCGTCGCGACGGGATCCGCCATGCTGAAGCGCGGCAGATAGTCTTTGACCGGCGTCCCAGGTCAGCATTCCCTCTTCGACTAGTGCGCCGATCAGGGCAGCATTCATCGCCTTGCTGGTCGAAGCGATCGGATAGGATGTCCCGGCGGTCATCGGCAGCCGCTTGGCGACATTGCGTAGGCCCGCCGCAACCAAGGTCGGCGGATCGGTGCGGCTCACCAGCGCGAACGCGGCGCCGGGGCAGCCGCTCTTGGCTAGGATGCCCACGAGCTCGCTTGCCAAAGCCGCCTCGCACCGGCTCGCCTCAGTCATGAGGGCGGCAATGGGTGATGCGCGCCCTGCCCTTGACGGCGGGGCGCTGCGACTTTGCGTCCGGCTGGCGGACGGCGGTGAAACGCGATCATGAAGCGTTCCCTGCCAGCTGAATCTCCGAATTGGGCGACGGGGGTTCGGCCGATGCGAAACGCGCGCGGCTCCAAACAAAAGTGGCGATGCCGGCGACGCTCGTAAGTGCGCAGACAATGCCGAGCGCCATGCCGAGATGCTCATGCTCTGCATGGGGTAGGATTGTCCCCATGAAGGACGCAAGCGCTGTCACCAGCACGGGTGCGAGACCCGAGAATATCGCGGTCACGGCGTTCTGGACGCCAAATGCCGTTCCCAACACCCGGTTCGGAACCGCGATCGTGGTGAGCGAGGCGGTCACGGTGCCAAGCATGTAGCTGAGCGCGGCCAGGAGCGTCAGCATGATGCTCGCCGACGCCAGATTTACCGATGCGCCGAAGAAGCCGGTCGGAATCTGAAACATCACGAGCAGGATGATGAGCCCGACGATCCGTTTCGGCCCACCGCGTCGTTGCGCCCAGTCGCTCAGCGGTCCTCCGATGATAGGACCGACGATGCCGCTGATGAGCAGGATTAGGCCCATCAGCCGCCCGACAGCGGCTGGGTCGAGCGCAAACCCGCGAGTGAACAAGGGCGGCGCCCAGATCAGCGCTGCGCTATACCCCATGCCGGTCACGACCGGACCGAACGAGAGCGGGATGATGACGGCGCGGATCCGCCAAAGCTCCTTCCAGCGGGAACCCTTGTCGAAGCTGCCGGCCGTCGCTTCGCCATCTGCGGGAGGGTGCTTGTCGGCTTCGCGGAGCGGCCAATATCCGGATTGGCCGCGGACAAGGAGGGTGAGGCCCAGCACGGGGAGCAGCGACACGCACATCGCGAGCATGGCGTAGCGCCAGGCGGATTCGCCTTGCGCGAAACCGGCAAGGAGGCTGCCGCCGAACGCAAACGCCAGCGACGACGCCAACACCTGCGCGACCCCGAACACCACAAAGGCGCGGCCGCGATAATCGCTGGCGACGCGATCCGCGATGAGCGCGCAGACGTTCATCGCGACCGCGATGTTGACTAGGCTCACGCAACCGCGGGCAGCGCAGAGCGCATAAAAGTCGGGCGCAAGTGCCGTTGCGGCAATCGAGACGATTTCGAGAGCGATCAGCCAGCGAAGCAGCCGGTGCCGCGACACGCGGTCGATCAGATAGCCGACCGGAATGCTACCAAGCAGCGTCGGGAAGTAGAAGGCCGGACCTTGCAGAAACGCAATCTGAGCGTCGGTCAGTCGCATCGACACACGCAAGGTCTCCTGCAGCGGACCGAGCGTGAAGACGCCATAGAGTCCGGCAGCGCCGGCGAGCAGGATGACGATGAGCTCCAACGCCGCGCGGATCGAGCCGTCGCGAGGCGATCGACTGCGTCCGCCCGTGACGCGGTCGCCGTGCAGCCCCGGCCCGGCGACGATGCTTGCCCCGTCGCCGTTCATCTTGCGACGCTGCACGGGGCGGCCGGTCTTGCGCCCTTGCGATACCGGACGTGCGACAATCGGCACGGCACGTCGTCGTCGGGGCCCGGGACAAAGATCGTCAAAGCGTCTTCTATTCCTTTGAGGTAGTGGTCGAGGAACCGCAGAACATAGAGCGCAAGTAGCCCAAAGCTCGCGGCCGCATCCGCGCGACCGAAACCAGCCTTGAGGCCGGCGTCCAATGCCTCGACGGCGCGCCACGTTTGTTCGTTGCGCTGGAACATCGAGGCGTGTGCCATATGGTTGAGCGCGAACATCTCAACCGAGATCAGGTCACCCAGCGTCCAGGCGTTGAGGATGCTCGGCCCAGCGTCGCCGGGAAATTCGGACTGGATTGCGTCGAGTTCTTCGGGAGCGAACAATCCCTGCATGATAGAGAGCAGGGGCCGGTCGAGCCGGCTCGGATCGACATCACGCATGCGCGCGACTAGCCCGGGCGAAAAGCGCAGGCTGCCGTCGAGAGACACCAAAGCAGAGATCCGCGCATCGCGTGCCGCCGCCGCGACATTGGCAAGGCCGCCCCAGCTGAAGCCGATGACGGCGCAGCACCGACGATTGGCCTGCGGCCAGGATTCCGCGAAATCGATCAGGAATGAGATGTCGGCCGCCTGCGCATCGATGCCCGCGACGTCGTGGGTCATCGGCCCGCCGGAGAGGCCGAGGCTTGACGCCGCCATCACGACATAGCCATGGCTGGCGAGATATTCGCAAAGATCGGCGTTTTCCCAAGCCGGCGCCGACATGCTGGGCGCATAAATGACCAGCGGATAGCTGCCCGGGGCCGGCTCGGCACCGACGATCGCACGGCATGGCTGGGCCAGCGACGCCTGCATGCCCGCTCGCCATTGCTCGATCCGCGGATCGGGATCGCCGCTGCCCGACAAATCACCGCGCCACAATTCGAGATAGTCGCCGACCGCCATTGGGGCCCCTGAGGCGGCGGTCGCGGGATACCAGATCAGTGTCTGCTGCGGCCGGGCGGACGTCGTCCGTCCTGCCGCTTGTGCATCTGGTCCCGGCGCGCCGAGCAGGCTCGGCGGATCACCTTGCCTGACCAGCTTAAGCCCGACTCGGAAGGGCCCAGTGTCTTGCGTGAACTCGAACATGCAAAGTCCGTCCTGAGAAGCCGGTCCCGCAGGACGGCCGGATGTTGCGACTTGCTTATGGATCTGCCTCAAAACCGGCGCGACAGCGAGAGGGAGAAGCTGCGCGGCCGGATGAAGATCACCGAGTTCGCAAGTCGCGGATCGCCCTGGAGCGTGCCGCGCTTGTTGGTTAGGTTGCTGATGACAAACTTGGCGTCCCAGTCGCTGACATCCAGACCGCCGTGCACGTCGAACTGCGTATAGGCGGGCAGGTCAGCGCGGATCGCGGGCGGCGGACCGGTGAAATTGTCCTTGCGCTCGCCCACATAGATTGCGGTTCCACCGATCGTCGCCGAAGTGTCGGCGCCAAGCGGAAACGCCTGTTCGATGGAGAGATTGCCCGAATAGCGGCTGCTGAACGGAAGGCGATCACCTCGCTGGCCGAAGATCGTGGCGTTGCCGGGAACATCGCTCGTGAGAACGGCATTGTTGTACGAGAACCATCCGGCAATGCTGAGCCCGGTAGCCGGGCGGACATCGAATGAAACCTCCGCGCCGTCGCTTTTCGCTTGGCCGACATTGGCAGTATAGGCGCCGATCGGCAAAGCGATCACGAACTGGATGTTGCGCCAGTCGATGTGAAACAGCGACACATCAAAGGACACCCGCCGGTCGAGCAGGTTGCCCTTCACGCCCACTTCATAGTTCCTGGTCTCGTCCGGACCGAAGAAGGGTGGCAACCCGTTCGCCGCGCCGAGTGCGTCGTTGGCGCCGCCCGGACGAAAGCCCGACGCGAAGCGCGCATAGGTCATCAGGTTTTCCGATATCTTGAATTGCGGGGTAACCAGGTAGGTGAAGGGGCGGTTCTTGGTACGCGTCCCCGGCTGGATGAACGGATCGGCGCCAAAGATGAAGGATGAAAATTCGCCTGAATATTGAGCGTCCTTGACCTCGATATCGAGGAAGCTCTTGCGGCCGCCGAGCTGAATGTTGAAACGCTCGCCGAAATGGAAAGTGAGGTCGGCGAATGCGGCAAACTCGGTGTAGCGCGATGGGCCGTAGAACTCGCCCCAGTTGCCGGCGACACGGCCGGTGGACGGATCGACCGCAAGAATGTCGAAGTTCTGCCGGTAGTTCTCGCTAGTGTAGAAGAGGCCGGCCAACCATTCGACGCGGTTGGCAATCGATCCGGACGCCCGAACCTCCTGGGAGAACTTCTTTCCGGTAAACCGTTCGTCAAAAAGATCACCGCTCACGCCGTAGAGCGGCTCGGTTACGCTGCCGACATCGCCGGTATTGTCGAGCGTGCCGCGAAAGCGGTTATAGCTGTATCCAGTGATTGACGTCAGCCGGATATCGTCCAGGTCATAGTCGATCGTCGCATTGAAGACGCGGGCGTCACGCACGGTCACACCTGCGCCCTTGGCATAGTTCTGCTCGAGATCGCCAAAGCCCGGTTGGACGAAGGAATAGCCGTTGGCGTCGTCTCTGGAGTGCTGCAGCGTCGCCCCCAACTTGATCGACAGGGCATCGGTGGGCCGGAAGAGGAGCGAGACCCGCCCTCCATAGGCGTTGGTCTCGTTAATATCGCGCTCACCGCGCACCGGATTGTCGATATAGCCGGGATCACGGCGAACATAAGCGCTCGCGCGCATCGCAACTGTGTCGCCCAGCGGCACGTTGACCGCGGCGCGACCGCTATAGCCGAACCCGTGGCCGCCCGTCACACTGGTTGCCCCCGCCTCGACACGGCCGCTAAACCCGTGCGTCGAGGGATCGAGCGTCACATATTTGATTAGGCCGCCAAGGCTGCTGGCGCCGTACAACGTCCCCTGGGGGCCTCTCAGAACTTCGACCGACGCCAGTTCGCTGGGGTCAATATCGGGGGCGGACATGGGCAGGATCGACGAGCCGTAGGGTAGGTCGTCAACCACCACGCCAACCGTCGGCGTACCGTACCAGCCGGTGCTGAGGCCACGGATCGACAGGAAAAGCTCTCCGCGATTACCGGTAGATACCGACAGGCCGGGAACGCGCGTATAATAGTCCTGCAGCTTGACG
>WXYE02273006.1:0-10717 GCA_011319275.2 Echinosphaeria canescens | reverse complement strand
TCGGGGCGGTGGCGGGGTCTGTGGGGGGGGGTGGTGGGGGGGGGGTGGGGGGGGGGGGGGGGGGGGGGGGGGGGGGGGGGGGTGGGGGGGGGGGAAGGGGTTAGTTGGGGCTAATAGCACGTCGACGATGGACAGTTGCCGTCGGGTAGGTCAAGGAGACACGATGCAAGGAACAGCCAGCCAAGTCGGTCCGAAGCGTGCGACGCGAGGCGATGCATGGAGGGGTGGAGGAGGGGTAAAGGGGGAAGGGGAAGGGAGAAGGAAGAAGGAAGGAGGCATAGGCTGCGAAACGAACAGGAGGGGGCGAAAGCCTACCAGAAGGTGAAAAAGTCCCTGATCTCCTTGTCGTCCGTCTTGACGGCAATGTTCTTGACCTTGACGGTGAGGGGAGCCTCGTCGGTGGAAGTCATGGTGGAAGTGGGGTGATACTGCGGGGTGAGTTGTCTGGGGAAGGGTGAAGGGTGTGGTTTGCGATACCGCGTCGAGGGAAGGAATGGAATGAACAAAGGTGAGAGGTGAGGCGATGAGTGATGATATGTTGGCGTCCGATAGCAAGGTTCAGTTGGCAGCAGAGGGGCAGGTCATATAGTAAGGAGAACGTAGGCAAACCATGACACGCGTCCAAGTCCAGGTGATGATGATGATGGCGACTAAAGACGGGACGGAGACTGGTGTCGTCATGCGGGGCTTTGGGGCTTTTGGGCTCGTGTAAGGAAAAGGTACGGTACATATTTTTCGAGTCGTCGAGTGTCAGGCCGCAACAGGTAAAGTGGCCTGATTACATCCTCCTTCCAACTTTCTGGAAAGAGAAAGTTTGACGTCTTTTCCTCAACCATTTATTAATTCATCTACTTGCTTGACTGATGATGCACGCCGGCAAGCGCCTGCCATAACACGTTGGCGTGTGACATGTGAAGAGCGATGGCCGACTCGTGGCTATTTCATGTTCTCGGTGCCCATGACCATGTATCTGATCTAATGTGACTGCCTTCTTGGCCACCTCGCCGCATGCCTTCACTTCTCCTCTTTCCTCTCCCCATCCTCCTTGTCCTTCGCCGCATCATCGTCCCTCACCACATCGACCTTCGCAGCAGTCTTCGCGAACTTCTCCGTCACTGCGTCATCGAGAGGACCGCCGGGGTTTGACTGCAGACCCTGCGCTCAGGTGTCAGCGTAGGACGGCATAGCTAGCACCGACATCCCAGAGGCTGAGCCCTTACCTTGAGGGCGCTTGCGTTGTCCTTTTGCTTGTTGGGAACCTCGTCGACGCCTTGGCCGTCGGCCGGGGGATCATGCAGTTGGGGGCCCTTCTGTTCACTGGCAGGGGGAGACTCGCCGGGTGCTTCACTCATGGTGACGGTAGCGGAGGGAGAGAAGAGGGAGAAGATAGTGGGAGGGGATTTGGTGCAGGGCCCTGAAAGGAGGAACAGGATGTAAGGTGTAATGCTCGATCGTGCGGAGAGTGCAGTGTCTCGTGCTGTGTCTCGCTGAGGTGATGGCTGAGGAAAGAGGGGAATTTAAAGGTTGACGGATAAATTGGCCAGCTCCTGCCTAATATACAGAGAGGCAAGACTCGAGTATGAGTTCATGACGAGTTTCACTCGGGGCAATGCATGATATCATGTCAGACTCAATCATGACGTCGGACGTCAAACATCGCCCCACTGGTTCGCAGTTTGTTTGCAAAACAGAAGGTCCAGCCGCCAGGTGCCTGCCCCACATCGGCCAGGGTGGGATGCTACACCATTGGTGGGCGCGAAAGATCCTGGAGAGGGAACTGACTGACTGACTGATTGCCGTACTTTCTCCGTCGCATGAATCGACAGATGACAGATGAGAGCCACTTCCAATAGGGTCCGTTGCTATAGTATTTTCGAGCGAAGCGAGGTCGGGGGTCTGGGGGGAACCCCCAGAAAAAGGTCGCTCTACCTTTTAACCTTCTTTTTCCTGGGGGTTCCCCCAGACCGCCGACCTCGCTCCGCTCGAAGTACGCCAATAGGTTGGCCCGCTGCCTGGGTCTGCGTCGTGTCGTGTCAAAGTCAACAAACAAAGCTGGCACTCGTCTAGGTAGTGGGATGTAGGCGAGCACCACGTTTTGCAATAAGCAAATACAGTGAATGTAGTCCAACTACCACAATTTGTATTTTCTTCGATATCTCAATATTAATAGCCTGATTGCATATGCAGTAAATGCCCACAACGCCTAGAACGCCTAATTTTAATTGACGCTTGAATTCCGACAACGAAGGCGAAGCTTTGAAGCTTGCTTCTGTACGGCCCTCTGATTAGTCAGAATTATGGCGTCAAAAAAGAGTGGAGTATTGGAATTGGTCAGAATTCTTAGCGTATTTTAAACTTGACTTTAAAAGGAAGGAACGTTAAGGAAGCCGAATTATTAAAGAAAAAGAAAGAAGAAAAACAAAAAGGATAGAACAAGAAAAGAAACAGGAAAGAAAGAAGAGAAAAAAAAAAACACCAAAAGAGGAGGGGCGATCTTCGAGCGGAGCGAGGTCGGGGGTCTGGGGGGTACCCCCAGAAAAAGGACGCTCTACCAAGTCTACCTACAAAGTCGGACCGGTACTACTACTGTACGTTGGAAAACTACTAGCCTAACAATCAGTAGGTTGTCTTCCAGCTTTAATAACTGCTTCTAAAATATTTTTCTATGCCCTCCAAGTAAACGACGTATGCATTCCCTTATGGCAGAAAACTGCACTCGCTTGTGACCACCCCCTGTCTGGAAAACGGGAAAGGTCCTCCCTCTCTTGCCTCTGACGCGTCTTGGCGCTCTTCGTCCGCCATCATCCATCATCGGCCTCCTCGACCCCTCCCTCTTCACTTTCCAACATCCATCCTCCCATCCTCCATCAACGCTTCCGAAAGGCCATGATGCCCGAGCCTTTCTGATTTGCCCACGGCCTACCTGGTATGGTAACCACCTGGTAACCAATTCTCCTTCCTCGCGTCCCGAATTCCAAGCATACGGCATACGGCATAAGGCCAGCAGCTACAGGATGCCGGATCTTAACATGGTTCCGTCTTCCCCTTGTGTCTCCGCCGCCGCCGCCGCCTCCCAGCGACCGAGCTCCTCCCAGCAAATGCCTCCGCCGCCTGCTCCCACCGCCGCCGCCGCCGCTACCTCCTCCTCGTCCATCAATATCCTCCCATCAAACCAAACCGCTGTCAATCACGCAAACGTGTCCTCTTCGCTTCCTCCAGCCTTGCCCTCACCGCAGTTTCTGCCAATGGCCATGTCTCCGCCCACCGTTCCTGGGGGGGACAACTCGGGCGTGGGTCCCGGGCCTGGCCCTCTTCGCCATCCCCGCCCTTTGACTGCTGCCGATCTGCATCTGCAGCTGGAGAAGGAGCAAGAGGCAGTGGTGAGCCTCCGCTCTTGCGCTCTTGCGCTCTTGCGACTGCCCTGCCCGTCCAAAACAAGGCTTGCCTGACTGTTGACACCTGTTTGCTGGCCCATTCCTACAGGTCAACCGCCTGAGCCGTGAAATCTCCCTGCTCCGCGCCAGCCAGAATGCGTCGGTCGTATCTACTACCTCGTCGACCTCCGCCTCCGCCTCCGCCTCCGCCAGCGCCTCGGGCACCGAGTCCTACATGAACGACATGCAGCAGCAAATGGCTGCCGGGCCCGGCTTCTCCCATCCGACCCAGAGCGGCCGCCACCAGCGCACATCCTCCAACGCGAGCCAGCGCAGCCTCACCGCGAACGCCGGCTCCGTCTCCACTGCCTCCCTCATCAGCGGCGGCATCTCGTCGCCCGCGCCGATCCGCCCGGGCCAGGCCCAGCACGGCTTCGGCGGCATCAGCCTGAGCCGCCAGAACAGCGCCGCCTCGCGCCGGAGCCGCGGCGGATCGCCGTCGCCCGCCTCGGCCGCCCAGACGCCTGGTCAGGCTCCCGGGAGCTACTCGTCGTCGTACCCGCACTTCAACGACTCGGCCGGCATGGCGAGCTACTTTGCCCAGATCCGTGCCCCGCAGCAGCAGCAGCAGCAGCAACCGGGCTCCTTTAGTGCTGCGGAAATGTCTCCCGGCACGATACCGGCGACGAGCCGATACGAAGAGACGGCCTTCTACCGCGGCGAGTTGGATAGCGTCAAGCGCGAAAACGAGGCGCTCCGCCGGCGCATTCGCGAGCTTGAGCGCCAGGTCCGCGACCGCCGAGCCAGCGACATTAGCAGTCGCGCAAGCCACAGCAACCTGGCGGGGGCGGCCGGGGCGGCAGCGTCGACGGCAGAGGCCGCGGGGACAGCGCCAGGCACGGCTTGTGCGAGCGGCGGCGGCAATGTTGTCAGCAACGAGAGCTGGAACCAAAACCACAACGAGAGTGTCAGCACAACAACCGGCGTCCCCCCCCCTAGCGGTGCGGCGAGCGCGGGGGGGTTGCGGAGTGCCAGAGGGCCGGGGCAGCGCGAGAGTACAGCACAGGGCCAAAGCACAAGAGAGCGACCGCGCGTGGTTAGCATGCTGAGCACGGCAAGCTTGAACGTGGGCGTATCGGAAGAAGAGGTCAAGGTCGGCGAGAGCGCAGCCAGCGCGGGGTTGAGGTAGGACGGGCAGGCAAGGAGGACTGGCCATGGCCGAAAAAAAAAAAAAAAAAAAAAAAAAGGCAGTCCTTTGGGGACGGGGGTGACCCCACACTGAGAGTCAGGAGTCTAGCAGTCCTGCACCTGAAAGACAGCCTGACCGAATGAGAGCATCGACTGGATATGCTTCGACACGAATCGCCGACGATTCTCTTCTTTAGACAGCCTTGTTTGGGGTGTCGTCGTTAACCGACGGCTGTACGTCTAACAGCGGTATCTACTTGACTCGCGAGTTTATCATAATTTCGCCCATACCCGGTCTTGCATTTACTTCCCTTCTGTCTGTAGGGCCACATGTTTTGTCTCATCCTCTACTTGCTGCCTGTGTTGGCCTGCTCACATCTTCTTTCTGGTCCCCTTTTCTCTCTTTTAGTAAGCGGCCGTGCGGGCATGCGGGTTATGAAGGGAAAAACAAAATAAAACATGGCGATGATGGAAGGCTACGGTGCCAATCAGAAAATAAACATGCACATCTTAGGGTCCGTGCACCGCTCACTTATCATAGTGCAGTATCTTCGAGCTGTGCGAGGTCGGGGGTCTGGGGGGTACCCCCAGAAAAAGATCACTCTACCTTTTTAACCTTCTTTTTCCTGGGGGTTCCCCCCAGACCCCCGACCTCGCACAGCTCGAAGGTATTATAGCGATAGTATAACCGGGGCAGTAAATGAGCGTGTGCGGACCCCAGTATCTACATGTTTATTTTGTGATGGGCACTGTAGGATGTCGAGTGTGTTGTACAAGTACCACCGGCGAGAGTGAAGGGTCGTTAGACTGGGCTATTTTCTCTCAGCATGTGAAGATGGAAGATGTATCTCAAGCTTGGGTCAACAACGGCTGTCAACAACTGATGCCGAAACCTGATAAGAGGAACAAGAAAAGAAAGAAGAGGATAAAAAACACCAGACGAATCACGACTCCTGCACTCCCCTCCGGATGCTTGTCTGATCCCCACACCTGACAGGAGGCATGGGTAAGAAAGTCGGCCCTTTTGACCGACGGATGTCTGTCGGGGCCCGGAAGCACAGATCTCCTCTCGGTCGTTGGTAGCCTACCCTCTTCCCCATTACGTCAAAAGTTGGATCAAAAGTTGGGGCTGTGAGACCCGATCAAGCCTGTGCGGCTCGAGACCCTCGGAGTTGGAGTCCGAGAGGGTTTCTATTGAGTAATGGTTAAGGTCCCCCCACGCGCACACCAAGCTACCTGATGCAAGTGCCACCTTGGCCTTATCGCTTTCCCCTCCCATCACGGATTTATTCAATTTTTCTTCTCTTCTTGGTCATCATGATGCCACCTACTTACTGTAACTCCCTTACCTCAACTTCCTTCGTGCCAAGCTGGTGTTGAGTGGAGGAGTAAGCTGATGCCCCACACATTTTACTTCGCACCTTGTACATGCATTTGGTTGCCGCCCCCAAAGTCCAAGTCCTTGTGCTGCCGCGATATCCTCTCCCTGCCCTCGCTCGCTGCCCCCGCAATCCCTCCCCCGACCTGGTAAATCCGGACTGTCCCCCTCCCAGCCGGCACCCTGCAAGCGGAGAAGCTGAGAGGGGTCCGCCGGGGGGGGAGGGGGGTTGATGGTCACGAGAGAATAAAGTAGGTGATTTGCAATCGCATGTATGTATTGTATTATTGCATGTACTGTATAGCATCCGTCTTGCCCTCGCAGGCAGGTAATGGACAAGCGGATGCAGTCCAGCTACCACAATATATTTTTACGATATCTCAATAACTATCGTGGAGGAAAGAAAAAGCGAGATCTCAATAGAAGGCTTTCTGCCCTTCGAGGAGCTTGCGACGAGGCCGGGGGGTCTGGGGGGGACCCCCCAGAAAAGCCTCTTGGCTATCACCACCTTGTGATATTTTTTCTTTTTCCTGGGGGTTCCCCCCAGACCCCCGGCCTCGTCGCAAGCTCCTCGAATGTTGAAAAAGTAGGTCAAAGGATGCAGTGTCCATTACCTGGCAGGCTGGCAGGTCGGCATTTGGAAGAAGGATGCAATTAGGCGTTTTAAACTGGTAAGCCGTATCATCGGGCGGGCGAGCGGGAGCCTGATAAGAGGCTGACCGGCGTAGTCGCACCGTTAGTGTTAGTCGTAAACTAATGCTCACCCCGATCCTCGTCATGCTGTGTCACGATGCCCTTTCTTCCCTCTGCATCTGCCGGGATGCACGTGTCCCATGTCCCGTTGTGGCGGGCGCAGCGCAGCGTGTGTGTGGACGGGAGTGCCTGAGATGATGAGCCTCCTCTGGCCGGATGCCACCATACCTCAACTGCTATGACTGTTTACACTTATCAACAGGTCGTGAGATTGAGATTTATACATACGCGTGATCCCGGTCGTGCCGCCCACTTGGGGCGAGTATAAGAAAACTAGGCGAGAAAAATCCTCGGACACGATTTTACAACACTGCTCTGCTAGGAGACAGCCATCCAGCCATCCATCCATCCATCCATCCATCCATCCATCCATCCACCCATCCATCCATACTGCCAGACTGCCAGCCCTCAGCCTCCCCTCGTCGATAATACCACGTCGATGCGGATCGCTCCACGACCAACTCGGGCCGTCTTCTCGGATAGGTTCAACATCTTCTCCAGATGACGCAGATCAGCCAGGACTATCTCGTGCTCGTCTCCATCATCACTTGAGCGAACTCAATAAAAAAAAAAAAAAAAAAAAAAAAAAAAAAATCTTTGCCCATCAATATCACGGCCCAATACCCTACTTAGCCAAGATAGGCTAGACACCTAAGCTCCCTGGGTACGTGGTGGTCAAAGTCTGGTGCCGACGTACCGACGTGCCGAACGTGCTTCTGCGGATCGGGCGGGCGGGTGGACGAACGGACGGGACGGGGCCATTACCACTCGCACCGCTTGTCTGGGTAGTCTGACCCGACAGCCTTGACAGCCTTGCATACTTGGGAATCGTGGGCAGCACTTTTGTTCTTATTATTCGCAATTAGGCCTCCGGGCGAGACGGTCTTGAGACGCTCACCCTCTCTCCTCCTTTTATAGCCAAGGCGTCGTACTGTATTGTATGTAAGTGTCTTGATCTCTCGCCCCTTGCCTTCAACTTTCAAGTCTCCTCCCTTCTCTTCCCTTCCCCCCCATCCCCCTCTTCCTCCACCCAACCCCTCTCCCCTCTGCTGTTCTCCAGCAGCTACAGTAGCACAACTTAGTGACACACAACTATACATACATACAAAACAGCCCGCGCACGCCAACGAGTCCTTCCAGCAACCCAGGTGTGCCTCCGAGGTGGAGAGACTCCACGGCGGGGTTAGGCGGGCTATTCACATGCAGACCAATCCTGGCAGTACATCACATCCGACAGTGAGCCCTTGCTAGGTTGGGAATCGGCTCTGCATCTGCTTCTTATCAGTCCGAGCGGCCCAGTCTTACCAAAGCGAGCCATCTTCCGAGCCTGCTCGCCCAACCCAGCCAGACAGACGGAAATAAATAGGAGGGAGAACAGAGAGACAGAGCACTTATCCGCCCCCCCCCCTTCGCGGATCTAAGGTGTCTGGCTCCTCTCCTCTGGAACCACGTGGAGCCTCTCGGATCCGACGTCTGGAGGAGTTCCGGATCTAGCGAGGGAACGTGGTGCAGCTTCTCAACGCGAACGGGTTGATCGGCAGCCCCGGACGAATCCTTTCCTCCTCCCTCCCATTTTGGGAAGTGGGCCGGAGTGACGGTCCTTCTTCGTCGGGCCTGGACGTCCTTTTCCACCCCTGAACCAACCTAGAGTAGCTGGTGTCAATCCCCAGGTGTTTGGGCCGGCCCCCCCCCTCCCCCCCCCTCCCCCCTGTCCCACCCCAGGAATATCTACCTTATCTGCCGCACTCTTGCATATTCATCATGTCGACGCCCAGCGCCGTGCCTAGGTCGGCACCCATAGCGATCGCGCCCAAGCCCGCTCAGCCCATCATTGCCCATCATCATCAACATCATCATCTTCATCTGCATCGTCGGACCACTCCCCCAAACCGCCAGGGCAGCCTTGGTCTCGATACCATCACTAGTAGTAGTAATAGTAGTAATATTCCTGCTGCTACCACCATTTATCAGCGTCTCCCGGCATCATTCCCCTACCAGGCAACAGGTCACGGCGTTTTCCGCCTGCCAGCTGCTTCTGCTTCTGCTGCTGGTGCTGCTGCTGCTGCTGGTGCTGGTACTGCCGCCGCCGCCTCCGCCTCCGCCTCCACCGCTGCAGGCATCGCGGGCATCGACTCGCCGCGGTCCAGCTCGCCACCGAACGCCGGCATCCTGGCGCACAGCCCCTGCAGAGCCTGCCGGCGGCGAGGGACGCAGTGCGTCGTGGGCGATGACGGGGGCGACGACGGGTGCGTCGGGTGCCAGACTGTCGGAACCGAGTGTTCATTCTTCCCCGGTCTCTCCGAGGTCGCCAGCAGTATGAGCAGCCCCCAGCCGCGCAAGCGGAAGCTGGGCGGCGAGGGTGAGGCTGAATCAGGGCTCAGTAAGCGGAGGTAAATATATGCTTGCCCCCTCCTCCCCCTCTTCCCCCCCCCCCCCCCCCCCTCTCAAGCTCGTCATCGATCGTGGTCCCATCCTGCCCGGCTCCTCCCGATCCCGCGTAGTGTTCTATCTCCCTTGGACTTCGGTCACACGCCTACTAGGCCGAAGGGCGGATTTTCTCTGATCACTGGTGGCAAACTGTTGAATATAGTAATGGTTAGTGGTCGTCGTAGTGGTAGCCTCGCACTCACAGGGCTCCTCTCCAAGCAGGACGTGCATTAATGCTTATGCGTTCCCCGCCCTCTCTCGGATCCAACTAAGAACCAAGGGAGTAGCAATAATGAGGGGAGATGGTTTAATGCTTTTTCGTCTGTAAGAGTGGGTGTGCTGGGTCGGCGATACGATTCGCCCAAGCTCAGTGGTTGTACAAGCCCCTTTCCCCCCTTCTTGCCACCTCCCCTCCTCCCCTCGCAGCTAGGCCCTAGAAAATGGGATTTTTTTGGTCCATAATGCCGACCAGCATAGTGTCCACTGGTCGCGCGCATGATTGACAACCACTGACGCTTAAAGTCAGTCAGTTGCCCGAGGCTGTTAGTGAGGGACACGCATCAAGACTTGGGTACATGTAATAACAGTAGTCCCACGACGCTCAGATTGAGGTGGCCAGTTGGAGGATGACCTCGCAGGTTTGAAGTGAATGCAGTCAGTAGTAGTAGTAGTAGTAGTAGTAGTAGTAGTAGTATTTAGGTCCGGGGGGTCGGATTTCCGACCCCGGAGTGAATGCAGTCATATACAGTGCCAATCACAAATTAAACATGCAGATCTTTAGGGTTTGTGCATACTCATTTACTGACCCTGTGTACCCGATTCCAGTCCTATATCGAGCGTAGCAATGTCGGGGGTCTGGGATCAACCCCAGAAAAAGGCCGCTCTATCTTTTAGCCTTCCTTTTTCTGGAGGTACCCCCCAGACCCCCGACCTCGCTACGGTCGAAGAGACAGCTCGTGGCGGCCGGAGCCGGTCCCATATGTACGCACACGCACACACCCGGGTCGTGATGGGGGAGAACAAGGTACGCAGGACACGGGAGGTGCGACGGGATACACATTTACATCCTTTCTTTTGATGGGAGAATGGTGGAACATGACTGCTATGTACCTGTATAGTTTACTGATCCCATCGGTCCTGCCTAGCGGGCTGAGGAGTTGAAGCCGTATACTTACCGGCTTCGCATTAGAGGTACCTCGAATAGTTATCGCGGACGGATAATGCCCTTTCTCTCGTCAGCCTTGAGTACCCGCCTTCCTTCGTAAGGAGGCTTTTTGTGGTATCGCTTGGCGGAAACACCGCTTCGGAGTCGCGGCTTGCTTGCGCAGGAGCGGCCGTCCTCCTCGACTGCCCCTGTTTTCCGTTGTCTACTTCCCCCCCCCCTCCTATTTTGGTGACACCGCACTCACCCTCCACCAAACCCCTCCAAAACAAATGGTGTCAATCCCCTTCCCACGCCTTCCTGGCGGCCCCGCCCAAGTGCGAGCATCACTCACATATACCTCGAGGGCTCGCTCTCGCCCAAGCTCCTGTCTGAGCTCACGACCAAGACGGCGTCACGTAGAGGCCGAGGTTTACTACCAGCAGCAGCAGGACC
>WXYE02272897.1:0-14807 GCA_011319275.2 Echinosphaeria canescens | reverse complement strand
CCCACGTTGCGCAGCGTCATCTTGTTCACCGACGCGTTGTCGATGATGCGGATCAGGAACGACAGCATGTACCTGAGCAGGGTGGAGTTGGCCTCGGGCAGCTGCTTCACAATCTCGGCGACCGTGGCGATCTTCTCCTGGCGGTCGGTGATGTCGACGGCCTTGACGAAAGGCTCGCTCAGCTTCGGGGTCAGGATCGAGGGGAGCTCGCGGAGATACGTCTTGAGCACGCCGGCGACAGCGTGGATGTCGTGGTACTTCTGCTCGGGACCGCTTCTCTCCCGGATGAGGTCAATGTCGCCTTCGCTGTTGAACCGCTCGCGCAGTTCCTTGATGACCACGCTGGACCCGCTGAGCCGGAAGATACCCTCCTCCGAGGATGCCTTCTCCGAGTCCAAGTATTCAATGCACCGGTACACGACAGCCGGCAGCGGAATGTCGATGCCCCTCGGAGGGTGGTAGCGCGCCGCCTCGCTGAGGGACATGCCAAACACCTGCGCCGGCCGGCCGCCATACTGGGAAGTGCCGCTCGTCTGGAGCGTCGTACTCGAGCTGTTGTCATAGGCACCGCCGAAAACCGAATCCTGGCTGTCGCCAGGGCCGCGTGTCTTGGGTCCAAACCCAAAGAAACTACGCTTCCGTGTCTTCTTCTCCTCTTGGGTAGGGGGGGCAAGCTTGGTGCCGCCCCCCCATGTCTCCAGATTGGAGATGACCTGCAAGTCCCGGGGTGCCGAAACAAGATATGTGGGCAGGTCGTGCGTCTGGTCCGGCTGGTTGTCGTAATACATGGGCTTGCTGCTCTTTGGCACTTCCCGCTCCGGCGCGTCGCCCTGTTTGGTGTTGTCGTAGCTGACACCAACCACAATGTCGTCGGCATCCAGGGACGATGACTGGTTACGGTCTTGTCTGCCTTGGCCATGCGGCTTCTTCGAGCTCCCGGAACCCTGGCGCGTGTGGGCCGCGCCCGATTCCGACTTTTTCCGAGCACGCTCCTCGTCGGGGGACACGTAGTCAACCCAGCGCAGCAGGTCATCCACCCAGCAGTCTCTTTCCTTGTCGCTCTCCGCACACAGCACGTGCTTAGTCTTGCTCTTGGGGTCCTTCTTCTTCGGTTCAAGGATGAGGAAAGCGTGACGATACTGGTTCTCGTCCTCGTCGGGGTTGGAGGCTTGGCCAGGTGCCCCCTCTGGAGCCGACTGTTTGCCGATCTGGGCATTGTAGAGCTTGATGGTGCCCAGATGCTGTCCTCCAGGAGTCTCATAGTACCTCAGGTGTGCGCCGTCGAGCACAAAGAAGCGTGCCTTCCATCCGCCAAAATTTTTACCGCGCTTGGTCAAGTAGCCGTTTCTGAAGGGCCGACCGTCCGGCCCCGTCTTGGGCAATGTGACCGAGGCCGCATCGACGGGCGCAGACCCAGCCTCGCCAGCGTTGGGTGCCAGCACGTTGCCTGATAGCCATCTGCAGAGTTCGAGAGCAGTGGTTGTGTCGAAGGGCGTGTTCAGCATGTCCTCAAAGTAGTTGTTGAGAGCAAGGCGGCGCGCATCAACCTTGGCAGGAGCGTGACCGCTGAACAGGGCCCGGTCGGGTGCCTTGGCCGTGAAGGCGGCACATTGCTTCAGCCGCTGATCGAGCTTGGCCAACGAACCCGTGTCCTTCTCGACGCGCCACAGTTCGCTGCCGTCTTTTCTGTGCAGTACAGAAAGCGTGAAAACAGGATCCTCCTCCAGCTGCGTAAGAGACAGCATGCTGGCCCGCGACGGCTTCATGCGGGATGATGCAACCTTGATGTCGATAGTCGGAATAGCGTTTGGCGGCAGGAGGAAATCGGGATACTCATCCGTTGTAAACCCCTTGTAGACCTGCGTCCGCCCGGTAGGGCTGTCTTGGGTGCTGTTGGTCGGACTCGTAGCGCCGCCATTCGTCTCTGCAGCAGCAGACATTTTCACGATCTGGAGTGGCTTTGGAGATCTCAGAGCAAGGGGCTCGCCATAGGGCACAGGTGAAGATGGCTGAGTCGGGGTATGAGAGGGTGTTAGGGACGATCGCAAGGCTCGGGGACTGGACGGTAGGCCCTGCGTGGCGGCGGGCATTTTCGGGGGACCAAGCGGCGACAGAGGCGGAGAGGCAACCGACGACGGCGACGATCTGTTTAGGAAGTTGCTGCCTGGGCGAGGGCTGGCGGGAAGACCGGCGGGAAGGCCGGCGCTCAGCAGGGGCTGGCCTGGGGTTCGTGGCGCCAGGTTGGCATGTCCTGCGGACAAACCCGTCAATGACGAGGCATTGAGAGTCTGTGGTGCAGGGCCCAGATGGGTAGCAGACGCATTGTCCGAAGGACTGGCCAGAGTGGTGGCCGACCCCGGCTGGCGACCAGTGCTCATTTGCTTCTTTGACAGACTGCGAGCCTCGGCTTCCTTGCGGGCCAAGACCTCACGCTCCATGTCGTCCTCAGCACGAGTTCGTCGTCGCCCGCGTTTCTCCTCGTCAATGAGCAGTTGTTTCCCCTCGAGAATTCGGTCAAGGTCGGAGTCTGACTCGACCTCGTCGGGTGGTAGTGTTGGGCTGTGCTGCGCCTTGTCCAGTTGGAGCGGCGCTGGCGGCGGCTTTCGGAGGGGGGGTGGATTGGGCGGCGGCGGAAACTGGGCTATGCCGTCATTGAAGCTCAGCACAGAAGATTCGGCGGCATCGCCAATAGGCGAGGCAGAGAAAGAAGCGGATGGGGCAAACATGGGAACAGGGGGTGGTGCGTGTGGCGGCGGCGCCGAGGGAGGGATGCTACGCAAGTTTCGAGACGACGACGATATGTTGAAGAGCAGGGGGATGTCGTTGGCCGCGTCCGCCCTTTTCCTAACATAATCGGCCTCGCGGTCTTGGGCGTCGGCGTCGAAATGATCGACGGCGAATGCGCTCGCATTGGGCATCGAACGGCTCGGGTCAAGCATATCGCCCACGGCAGACAAAGGTCCCCTGTCGGGAGTATGGTCGGCCGGAGGCGTGATGGGATAGGGTGCCAGAGAAACGTCCAGGGGTGAGCGCTTGTGGTGGCTGTCCGAGTCCAACCCAGGGGATATGGGCATTTCCATCATGCGCTCCTGGGGTGACGCCAATGTGCTGTCGCTGTCTTTGCGCACCGGTACGCCGACCGCCGGCGAGGTGGCGAGCGTCGTGGGGAGGATAGGGATTGGCGGCGTATCGGACAGAACCTCCTTGAGCTTTTTCCTGTACTTTTCCTTGTCCTTCAAGGCGCGCTCGAGATCCTTGTTGAGACCCAAAATCATAGCCCGTTGCTTGTCAACCAAGCGCCAGAGCTGGGAATTCTGCTGCGACTGCGAGTGTTTCTCCTTGAGCAAGTATTGGATGACCGCCTCGGGGCTCCCGGCCGTCTTGATCAAAGTTGCAACATCAGGAATGGGAGGTGTGCTGGCAGTCTTGGACTCGTGCGAGTCCGCAGATGTTGTCCTTGCAGGCCCAAGCTGGGCGACATCCCCCCCAGGTCGCGCCATGCCTGACGATGACGAGCTAGCCATGATCCCGTAGATGCTGCTCTGGAGTCGGCCGGTTGTCGGAGTGATCGGTGTCGTGGGCGTGGTCACGAAGGGGCCGGAGTAGTTTCGGACCTCATTCAAGAGCGGCGAAGATGGAGTCGTGAGCGATCTGGATTTGGCCCAAGAGAGGGTGATATGTGTTAGCTAGGCAAACCATGTTGTTCCTTTGTCTCTTTACTGCCGGTCGTTCTCGGGCCACGCGTCCTGACATCACACCATGGGCGCGGCAACACCATGACGCAAGGGAGAGGCGCCCGCGCCCTCGCCTCCCGTCGAACAAGCCGCACTCGCGATTGGCACGTACCCAGGGCTCTTGTCGTCAGGAGTAGCAGCGTCGGACGAATCGGCGTCGTAGTATGTGCGGCCGGCGCTGGAAGGAGACGAGGTTACGATGCGCGGTACAGCTGTCGACAGGTCGAGGCTGCCGGACAACGGAGACGCCACCACTCTGGACGGCGCCGGATCGGCAGTCGGTGGAATATATCTCGCAACGCTAGTGTTGAGCGGGCGCGGTGCAGCGGCCCTGGCGGATCTAGAGCGGCCGGCCAAGGGGCAAGGGTCAGCAACGGTTGCCGGCGTGAGCCACAGCAGTGTCTGGCACAGTTCCACAACAGCGCGAGTAGAGGGGGGGGGTTGCACAAGATGACGAGGAACGGGACGCCTACAGCCCTGCGTCCGAGAGAACACACTGGCACTCTCTCCAAGAGGGCGCAAGTTGGACCGACCGGTGTTGCCCAGTGCTTGAGTAGATGGTCCACCTTCAGTGCAGCTTGGCCCGAGCCAGTCCGGGCGTGGTGGGCGCCAGCGCGAGCAACGGACAACCCGACACGCGCAACGAGACTGACGTCGGGGAAAAAGGCCAGCTGACGCATCGGACCCAGACGGGACGAAGAGTTGGAGGATGTAGTAGGGCATGGAGGGGTTTTTCGTGCAGGACACCTCCACATACACACAGGCACAGCACCGCCCGGCAAGTGAGACGCTTACAGCAGGGGCACCAGCCACAAAGATGGCCACGAGGGAGCGAAGAAGGCTGGCTGGCTGATCAAGGGCGAGGGGGATTTCCGGAGACCCGATGCAGGCTGCAACGGCAGGCCTGAGGGTTGCGAAACAAAACAGGGAAATAAGGGGACTGGACTAGACTGGGGGGGTGGGGTGGGGAGAGAGGAGAGCATTGGTGCGCCGACAGGCAAGGTACTGGTACAGTAGAAACACAGCTAGCACTTACCGAGGCGAGGCCGAGGCTTGCGATGATGGGGATGCGAGTTTGTCGGCGTAGGGTGGTGCGGGTGCGGGTGCGGGTGCGGGCGCGGATAATGGGCCGTGGAAGTGGCCGCGGTTGTTGTTGTTGGCCGTGTAATAGCCTTCCAGACCCGTGTTGTTGCTGACAATGGCAGGAGGACCAGGACTGAGACCCAGAACGCGACCAGCATTCCTGGCAGGAGGCATACCAACCTGGCCAACTTGAAGCCAGTCCGGGACACGCTCGCGACCACCTTGGGGGCCCTGGGGGGGAGCAGGGCCAGGGCTAGCTGGGGAAGCTTGAGCTACGGGCCTGGGCATCATCATGGCTGGCATGGAAGCCGGCATCAGCGGTCTTCCTGTAGTCGGGCTGTCCTGGCCAAAGCGGGCCTGGGAGTGGACGGGCTGGCTCTGGAGCCCAAGTTGCGACATGATGTCCGCTGTCCGCAGTCTGCTCTCCGCTTTCCGCTATGGACTGTAACAGATGCGACAGGAGGCGAGCTTGCCTTGGCTTGGCGATCAATTGGCGCCGAAAGGGTCACCAAAAGGGCCACCAAAAGGGTCAGAGCTTATGCTGCCCCGTCGCCGAGGTTTCGAGATCGTCTGGGGTCCCCGAATGGTGTTGCATGAGAAATGCTATTAGTAGTAAGAGGCCCCAGGGGATGTCGCGATCAACGGACGATTGGCCCTCCAAGCAGCACTTTGCTGGGCCTTTTTCTCCTGGCCGGGCGAGGGTCAGGCAGGCGCTGCTATCGCGACTGCTGCTGCTGCTGCTGGCGCTGCCGCTATTATTGCTGCGACTGCTTGGCGGGGGCTGGGCGTGTCGCGCTCGCCGGCACGCGAACGCACTGCAAAGGTCGATGGAGGAGAGGGATGAGGATGGGGATGGGGATGGGGATGGGATGGGGACTTGATGTGGATAATCGCTGAGGAAATCAGCCAGATGAGGCTCTTGGGCATGGATGGTCCATCAGGGGTGGTGGAGCACCGGCGCAGAAATCAAATGAAGGCCTTCGAGGCTGTAATGAGCTTTCGACGCGCACAGGAATGAGGAGCGGACGCCTCTTGCTCGGCCAGGCCCGGCTCCGGTCGTCGATGTGATCGTCGGGTCGCGCCGCCAGTAGCCAGTATCAACTCGTTGCTGTCGCCACCAGCACCACAACCAGCCTCGTCTCGTACAGTACCTCGTAACTGGGACAGGGGGAAAAGGAAAAGGCTGACGAGGAAGGGAGGGAGAGCTCGGCTGGGCTGAGAAGAGGAAGATCAAACCTCTGGCATTCCGAACTGCATTCCGAATTGCTAGATTCTCACCAGAATCGTCCAGCGTCCAGCCCGTCCTCTTCTTAGTGCGTCCTGACCCTGTCCTGTCCTGTCCTGTCCTGTCCTGTCCTGTCCTGGTCGACCGTGCCTTCCAGTTTGATAATTTGATAAAGAGATCAACATGCGCGCAGGCAGGCAGGCCACCAGCCGCACTTGCGCTTTTCTACATCAATTCTAGCTTCCCAACCATGAACCATGGCTCGTGGCTTCCACTTCAGCTGCAACCACAACCACATCCACATCCACATCCACATGTAGCTCGCGCAAGCGACGGCGGGGAAGGTACAAACGAGTGGCTGCTCCTGCTTGTCTGTCGTCAGCATGAGCCTCCGCCCGATTGCTGCAGGAGCCTTGTCACAATGTAACAAAAGCAAAAAGAGGTAAACCATGTCCAATTCTTCTTGCATCGTTACATGGCATCCAAACAAGCAGACAAGCAAGCACCTGCAGAAGAGCCAAGACCACTTGACCCACCGGAATAGCACTGGCTCTTG
The DNA here is from genome assembly GCA_011319275.2 of Echinosphaeria canescens. Taxonomy (NCBI): domain Eukaryota; kingdom Fungi; phylum Ascomycota; class Sordariomycetes; order Sordariales; family Helminthosphaeriaceae; genus Echinosphaeria; species Echinosphaeria canescens. The sequence goes on along the minus strand of WXYE02272897.1, from coordinate 8,209 downwards.
CAGCAAGTAAATAAACACTGCAGGCTCGACAGGGCCCTTCCCCTGCCATTTCGCCCTGTTGAGCAAGTCACGCCCTGCTGTCTCAGGCGCCTCCCTTCTTGGGAGACACTTGGCGGCGATCGGATCTGGACGCATCATCTCCAATCAAACTCGAGAAGGTCGCACATGGCTGACTGGACAGCTTTGTACATACGTCTCCGAGTGGCCGCTGGGCACAGCAGCGACGGGAGATGGCGAAAACGCAGCTTCATCGCAAGTCAAGATCCGCAGCCCCGCAATGCAGTCCAACCACCACAATCCATTTGTCATAATACCTCAACAAGAATCATAGAAGAAAGAAAAACCCAAGATTCGAATAGAAGGCTTTCTATCTTTCGAGGAGCTTGCGACGAGGCCGGGGGGTCTGGGGGGGACCCCCCAGGAAATCTTATCCGGTTGTAATAATGAGGTGTTTTTTTTATGTGGGGTTCCCCCCAAACCCCCCGGCCTCGTCGCAAGCTCCTCGAAAAGTCAAAAGGGCTTATGGTCAATGAGAAAAAAAAAAAAAAAAAAAAAAAAAGAGAAGACGAGTGTTTTCTTAGTACAGTATTAGTTTTACAGTGAATTGATGGCGTATGCATTCACCTACTGCCTGTGCGTGTACGTGGGTGTGTGCCTCTGGGTGTCTATTGGTCGCTCGTGGATGCAAACAATCAGCCACAACCGAGATGCACAGCATGGGAAGAGCACGGGGAAAACACCTGATGGGAAACAGAAAAAAATTAGAAGAAAAAACAAGAATAAAGACTCCATTTCATTGGCATGTCGCCATCTCGCCAGCGGCGCCGGTACCGGTCAAACACCCATGTGCCTTGCTGGTGCGACATTCTCGTGCTGCAGCTCCCATTGGCTGCTGTTGACTCCCGTTGGTTCTCATTGGCGGATGCCGATGGCTGAGAGGTTGCATCGTTTGCAGCTGCTCATCCAAGCCGACCGGGGGAGGAGGAGGGGAGGAGGGCAGGGAGGGGGGCGGCCGAGCCGGGGGGCACAGCTGGGGAAATAAAAGTGTCCGGAATGAGATGAAGGGACCAGAACTGTTCCGGCACCTCAGTCCCAAAATGGCAAGGAGAAGTGATATTGGTTAGGGAACAGCTATATGCACCAACAAACACGAGCGTGACGAGCGAAACCCTTTCGACGGGCAATCATCTATCCATCCTGCCATCCAAGCCTCTAGCCATGAGCGTGAGCGTGAGACCGTCTAGAGAGTCAGAGTGTCTGTGCCGCAGTGAACTACAATTCTGAAGTGCATTTCTGCAGGGACGACGAGGTGAGCACGCTGCAACGCACATCAGGAGTTAATGCACATAATCTTTTCGCCACAGTCCATCAGCTCGGGTCCATGTACATGTGCTAGGACGGAAGGACTCCTTCTCACGAGACCATCTCGACGAGAGTGCCCCCCCTGTGTTCGATCATCGCCATGCACCATGCAATATGCTCGCCACCTCTGCCATACACTAATACATGCACCGCGCCTGCGAGCTGAACGAGCGACCGACCACGCTCGGGTGGCTGGGTGGCAGCTTTTGAACGAGCCCGCGGGATCTTCCGTTTGCTCCTCACGTGTCGCCAGGCGCCGGACACAAAAGCTCGAGCCGGAGCAGCCCGGCCTTGGCGGTCTTGGCGTTCCGCCCCCACGGGCGCCCACTCCGCCCGGAGTCGGGCCGGGAAGATAGGGATGGTGGTCAACATACAGTACGAGTCGTCGTCCATACGTGCATAGTATAGACAACCCCGGTCGGTCGAATCCCCCTGAATCATCGCAACTTCGCGACTGCAAACCCCTATTTTGTGCCGAGTGTATAGGCGGTGTGTAACCATGCATTTCTTCCCCATCTCCAAAAGGCTTATCAGACAGTCAGTGGAGTGCAGGTGCAGGTGCAGCCGGACCTATCTCTTCCGCTGCTGGAGTGCGGCGAGGGCAGATGCGAATCATCCCTCCTTCTGGCGGCGCGAAATTTTAGCCAAGACTCCATCTCCCCCTCCCCCCTTGTCAATCATCGGAGATTCCATGCGGCGCTTTTCGAGTGAATCGGGACAGACCAAATCTGCTTGACAAGGGGGGGGAAGAGAGGGGGGGTCTCTAATGTTTACAGAGAAGCACCGAAAGTATAAGGTCAGGTCTGATGGACCAGACACAAATGCCCGTCACGGGATGCATTGATGGGAAACGAGGGGGCGAGGAGAGTTTCAATCGCCGAGATATCGCCTAGTGGGGGGGCAGGGGGGAGTCTAGACTCATAGCCTATCAATATAAGCAGCCTCATTGATGACTGTGTATTACTAGACTGCGGCGCTTCACACCATCAAGCATCAAGCACTGGCTGTCAGTCCCCCTATATGCTGAGGCTCTGCCGCGTCATTGCCCACTGCGCGCGCGCTCTGCCGCCGACGCCGCACCGCCGCGGCGGCTGAGGAAACGAGTGCCGGGCCCGACCCGCGAGAGTTTAGTGATCCAAGGAGGCTGTAGCAGATCTGTCCGCCAAGCTTTTACTGCCTGGCGATGCCTTACGTACCATGAAGAAACAAACCATAAATACCGGGCTGGCAGGCTGGTCAGCGAGCAGCAGAACAACGAGCCAAGGAGGGGATCGCAGTTCCCCTTCGAACAGGAGGAAGTCTTGGCTCTGCGAATAGAACTGGATCCAAACGTACAATAGATACAGCCACAGGGCACGCGACGTGGCTGGCTCGTCTCAGCATCTCTGGGCATACGTAACGGGGACAAGATTCCATCCGGCGCGTTGCCGGGAGTGGGAATCGTGCCATTTTCTTTCGTCCCATGCACAACACACGACCATCTTGTCCCAAATATCTGCATCTCGCTCGGCAATAAGAGAATAAAAAATAAAAACAAAAAAGGGTCCGTACACGCTCATTTACTAACCGATTCTACTATTACTACAACATCTTCGAGCGAAGCGAGGCCGGGGGTCTGGGGGGCACCCCCAGGAAAAAGGCCGCTCAACCTTTAACCTTGTTTTTTTCTGGGGGCTCCCCCCAGACCCCCGACCTCGCTCCGCTCGAAGATAATGATCATGTACGGACCCTGGGATCTACATGATTCTTTGGTGATTGGCACTGTACTGAGACTGACCCTTTCCAGATTCTTTTGGTATGCCAATCCACATGCCCAAGACGTTAGTCGTGCCACGGACAAGGCCTCGGTCCGCTCCTCGCTTCCTCCCAGCCTACCCTTTTCTTCGTCCCTCGTCCCATCGATGCGCAGGAGCCCCTTTCTCCAACGCCAAAGACTTTGGTTCGGGATAGACCCTGTTCACTTTCCTCCATCTTCCGCCCCCTTTTTCCTCGACCCGAGAGTCCACAAGTCATACGAAAAGATGCTCTGTCTGTGTCTGTCTGTCCTGGGAATTTTGTTCCCACCGGAAGGGGGGGACAGACGTGGCGGAGAGAGAGAGAGAGAGAGAGGCGCAGGGTGGAAGAGGGAAAAGCCGAGGCATTCGTCCCCTGCATGATGATCGGATCTGGAATGCTTCCGGTGCCGGGCGATGGATATATGGATATTGCACTGGCACCATCAATCAGGTCGAAGCGCCGGTGGCTCCTCCGAGAATGCCAGATGGGCCGTCGTCCGCCGCCTAATCCCATGCCGTCGTTCATCCATCATCCGATGTCAAAAGATGTGTTCTCGCGGTTGGCGACACACCCTGTGTCGAGAGACCAAGTCTCAACTCTGAGATTGTCAAACCCCTTCCTACACAGGAATTCCGGGAGGTCGTATATTTGCCACCCAGTACAGTACAGTACAGTAGGGGGCATGAAGCAAGAGATTCAGTAGATTCGATAGAAACATTCTCATGGCCGCTCATTCTTGTCGAAGCGTTCATGCCCCTCCCCCCCCCCCAATCATCAGAAAAGGGCTCACGTGCATAATGACCGCTGCTACATAACATCCTCGGCAACAACCCCCTAGAAGCGGCTTGTCAGCCTGATTACCTCGTCCTGTTATCAAGGAGGCGGGTAAGATGAATGCATCTTCCTCCAGGCCTCCTCCCCCTTGCAAAGATATACCTTACGGAAATCAACAAAAGCATGTATGGACATAGGGAGGCTGGATTGGATCCTTCCTCCAATCCTGCGCAGCACAGGGAAGAAGATCGACATTCCCTCGCCCTCGCCCTTGACACATGATGGGAGGCAGCCGAGTTTGGAAAGACCCCCTCGGGGGGGAGACAACAAGTCTCAGAGTCAGTTTCAGCTTTATTCTTACGGCCTACGTGCAAGGTTCAGGTTTCCCGCCTTTTTTCTGCCCTCCCAGCCTCCAATCACAAAATAATTATGCAGATCGTAGGGTTCGAACGCGCTCATTTACTAACCCCAATTGTATCCTCGAGCGAAGCGAGGTCGGGGGTCTGGGGGGAACCCCCATGAAAAAGACCGCTCTACTTTTTAACCTTGTTTTTCTTTTTTTCTTGTTATTTTCCTGGGGGTACCCCCCAGACCCCCGACCTCGCTGCGCTCGAAGATGTCGTAGTAATATGATCGGGTTGAGATGAGCGTCGCTCAAAACAGAGTTGTTAGTATATAAGGGCCTGGATGTAGACGAGGTCAAAAATTAAGCGCGTATAGACCCTAGGATCTACATCTTTATTTTATGATGCGCATGTAAGTTCACCTCAACGTCCAAGATGCTGACGGTGACGTCTTCGAACCCTGCTCTCTAGCGTAATTTATGATGAGGGCTCGTAGACAAAGCGCAACAAAAGTTTCACCCTCCCTCACTCCCCCTCTCTTTCACACATACACATAGTAGCTAGCTGTGTAGCGCGTCATCGTGATCCAAGTCCCCGTAGATTGGTTATAGTGGGATTTCAAAAGTAATGAGAAGACCCTTCCATACTACGGGGATGTTCTTTCTTTGGTTCACTTTCAATACCACTATACCCATCAAAGTAATGGAAATGTCTCTAAAAGCAATAAAAATAACATGTCCCGTCTTCTTTGTATTCAGATGGGCTTTTTTTTTTTTTTTTTTTTTGAAGTGAATTGGGGGCTGAAGGGCATTCATTGAAGTGAATCAGATGGGCTTTATTCTGTTTAATTGGGCTAAGAAATAGCCAAGATAATTTACACCTATTCTTTTTTGGTGACCTGTCGTTGCCATCAGCTGATAGGAGCACGGACTATACCATACCTAAACCCCCCCCCCCAAAAAAAGGGGGGGAGGTTGGGTTTGGGTTTTATGAGTATTAAGAGATTTTAATTTCATATGTGGTACCGATTGATTACATAACTAGATATTATCAAACGCATGTTGAGTATTTGTTTTAGGTGGTTTTGAGCGTAGCGCCTGATGTATACCGTGTTCCTAGCTATTCGGATTAAGGGCACCCAACAAAGCCACCAAGCCATATCTATATCAACAAATAGCACCTGCCCACGCATAAAAGCCCTTTCAATTACCTTCTACATATTGAGTCATTAAAGCGATTCCAAAATGATTAGGTCTTTGTCAAAGTTAGGTTTGAGGCATATTCAGGTCAATGACAGGGAGTTGTACCTTAGAAGGAGGCGACTTGTTTATTGTTTTAAGTGCCTTGAGAATTAATAACTAAGGAACTAGGAACTAAGAACTAGGAACCAGGAATTAGGAATGAGCTAGAAACCTTAGGTGTTTTGCCCACCTATAAATAATTGTTCCGCCAACACTTTGGCGCCTTTTCTGGATTCCTTCCACACTCCACCTTCACCTCAACCACCCATCCCACCTGCACCGAAAACCATTGGCACAACTGCAATGGACAAACCGCCTATCACTGTCCACTGGGTCGGTGACAGCTCATGGAAGCTGCCAACAGTCGGGCAACCCCCCGCCTCCAGATCGAGGATCCGGACGAGACGATTGAGGGTCTCGAGGCCCTGCTCAATGATCTGGACCCAGAGGAGCTCGACCAGGGCCAGCAAGTCTTTTTCCTCGCCATCAGGGAGGCGCGAGACGTCGTTGTCAGAGCCATCAAGACGGCAACAGCACAGAGCACAAGTAAGGCCCTAGATCGATCTCGAGAACACAGGCGAGGCATACAGAAATTATCAGCAATGTCTTCAAAGCTAACCAAGAGGCATTAGCAGAAGCCCCAACAAGCGAGCCAAAAGACAAGGGGAAGGCCTCCGAGGCCACCCCACAAGACATGAGTGAGACCTCTATCACCGATCTCCATAATATGATTGAGGCCTCTCAAGTTAACTGAAAACACATTAGCAGACCCCCAGATAAACGACCCAAAGGGTAAGTGGAAGGCCCCTGAGGCCACCTCACAAGACATGAGTGAGACCTTGATTACCGATCTCCGCATTACAATTAAGGCCTCTCAAGTTAACTGAAAACACATTAGCAGACCCCCTAACAAGCGACCCAAAGGGTAAGGGGAAGGCCTCCGAGGCTATTCCGCAAGACATAAGTGAGGCCTTTATTACCGATCTCTATAATACAATTAAGGCCTCTCAAGCTAACTGAGAATGCATGAGCAAAGCTGCCCAGACCAGTCCGGAAGAAAAGCAGGACGTCTCTGCAAGACCTGACGTACGGCTTGTCCAGCAACTCCTCGAGGCCGACACAGCCCTTCGTAAGGCCATCCCCGCGTTCACAACGGCCTCGACGCCCTCAACGCCAAGAGCCAAGAAGGCTCGGATCTCCAAGCCCAACAACAACGATGCCCTCAAACGCGCGGCAGACGCCTGTCGCATCATCCTTCCGCGGGTCACCGAATGGAGTCGGCGGGCGGCAAATCACGTCTGGACAGCTCGGCTTCCAGCCACATCCCAAGACGCGGATCTCGAGACAGCGGTTGAGGCTCTGGTGGAGTTGGTCCAGAAGAAGCTGGACGACTACTCGGAGCAAGACTCCGGTGCTCCACGCCGTTTGTCCGCGGATGAAGTGGATGACCTAGCAACACTGCAGAAGGCTTTGCGGATCCTGCAAGGCCCTTCTGAGGACTGGAGTGCCAAATTCATCCAGGAGGTGAAGGATTGCCACGGATACCTGAGGCACGATGGGGAGTGGACTACCAAGGCTTTCTTCGACAACATAGTCTCGAGCTCTTGCAAAGGCACCGAGGCCTGGAAAGGGAAAAATCCCAAAGGCGTCAAGAGGGCGACTGAGTCAGTGGCTGCGCAGAAGGCGACGAAGGAGCGGTTCGACCAGTGCTGCGTGATTTCGGGGTCCGCTATCGCGGGCAACATAGATGGTGCGCACGTCGTATCTGTCTCGTTTCAGAACGGCAACGCACTGAGAAAGGAAAAATTGTGGTCGCACGTCATCACGTTCTGGGGCTTGGACCAGGCCGCTCTCTTCAGGACGCTACTTGCGCATCCCGACCACGAGGACGTGAACATCGTGCCCCTTGACGTCAGCCTTCACCATTGCTGGGATTCGAGCATTGCAGCCCTCGAGCCCTTCATCGACCCGGAGTCTCCTAGGCTCCTCAGCCCGACATCGCAAGAGGACTCAATGTTCTTGCGGTGGCATTTCCTCCAACATGTCGAGCATGGCCCATCACGCGGAAAAGTGTTCGGCGAGCACCCACTGGGTGACCCCGAACGATTCTCCACCTACCACGATGCCCGGCGCATCTTGCGCGACGATGAGGGCCGTGCAAAAGGCACTGTCACCGCCTGGATGTGGTTGTACCTCATCGACCGGGCTATCGAGGAGGGCATCTTGGACGTGGATCAAGCTCGCCGTTGGCGGCTTGCCATGGTGGGAGTTTCGAATCTTGTGGACGAGATTGGGGACGTCGTATCCGTCAGCGAGGAAGCCAACGAGGACGTCACGGTGCCAGCGGTGGTGGAGCAAAGGGCGGCCAAAGACGGGGACAATTAGAAGCTGTCCCCTTCCGACCCCGTTGATCCATCCCCTTCCGTCCCCGTCGACCCATCCCCTTCCGTCCCCGTCGACCCATACCCTTCTGAGCCGGTCGACCCGTCCCCTTCCATCCCCATCGACCCATCCCCTTCTGGGCCCGTCGATCCGTATCCTTCTGAACCCGTCGATCCGTACAAGGTCAAGCTGCCGAGTAGGGATTCACCCTCCCAACCGAAATCAAGCCTGCCCCCCCCCCCCCCCCCCCCCCCCCCCCCCCCCCCCCCCCCCCCCCCAACCAACCAGCCAAAACCAAAAACCAAACGACAAAAACCAAACCCGACAACA
>WXYE02272794.1:0-13959 GCA_011319275.2 Echinosphaeria canescens | reverse complement strand
CGTACCTCGCTTCGCTCGAAGGTATTATAATAATAGTATAATCGGGGTTCGTAAATCAGCGTGTGCGGGCCCCGTTAGGATCTGTATGTTTATTTTACCAAGGTGCTCGCTATAACGGACCGAGCTATTTCCTCAAGTGCGAACCGGAACAGGATCAGGCGAGAATTCATTAATTCCAGATTCCACCTATGGTCCCACTGCTAGGACCTTCCTGTCATTCATTGTATTATTACAATGTCCTCCCAGAGCTAGCCCGAGTCGATTCACCGTCTCGGGCAGTGTGCTTAGAGGACAGCCTGGGCTACAGGAACTCCGATCAACAGCCGTTGGTGCTAATCGGCAGGCGCTACTATGAAAAGAGTCCCACGGCTCCTGTCCTTCAAGTTACCAGTCAATACCTTCCGCCTTTTGTACTTAGTATAACCACCGGACCACTCCTTCCACTCTTGTAGAACGCTTCCACGTCCGACGCTCCTTCCACGCCCTCAGCGGAGGTTTCCCACCTGCCCATTAAGTATCAAGCCGTCAACACAATGCTTCTCCTCACAACCGTGTTCGCAACGCGCCAGCGGGCTGGCCATGGTAGCCGCCCTCGCTCTCCCCGCCTAAGTTACCGCCGCCGAGCTCCGTGGCTCGCACGCCAAGGCGGCCGATCTTCGCGCCAAGCCACCCAGCTTTTCGCCAGTTCAACAACAGAGTGGTGTGTGTGGGCATATGGACGCTCCATTGTTTGCTTATTACCGCCTACTCGTTCATCTTCTTGTCTCGGTGTTTTTCCGCTACGCTCATGTTGGGCCATTCAAGACGTCACCAGGCGCCTCCGGGAGTCTATGCAGAGAAGCCGCCTGGTCGAACTCTGTCTCTCTCTCTCTCTCTAAAGAAGTATGTTTGATATAATAAGTCAACAAACTCGGCGAGGTTCATGCAAAGTCCGCGCTAGAACTGCAAGGGGCTCTTCCCCACCCCGCCAAAATGTAAATAAGGTGCTGACATGCAGATTCAAGATCCTTGCTGTCCCCATGAGTGGAGACAATCAGGAATCAGTTCCACTTTATCTTCACCGGCCATAGCGGGGGACGACGCTGACCGCAACGCCGAAAATGTGCCGGCCGTCGTGCGCGTTGCCGATATCACGTGGGCCACCGCTGGCATGTCGGCCATGTACAGCCAGTCTTACATTTCGCCGCTCATGTCGGGTGTATTCTCTCCTGCTCGAGCTGATCGATCGTGTGGGAGGCTGGGCTTGGGCCTGCGGCGCCGAGGCTATCGGAGAGGACATGTACATGTTTCTTCGCTGTTCTTCGCTCTCAACGGCCACCTGACGGCCCGGACCGTCTTGAGCCTCGTCAGCGCTGAGGCACATGTGGGGCGCGTTAGACTTGGCCTATTTGCTAAAGAAGGCAGCAGAGATGTGGCAACCTCTCGACAGCTGGCTCCGCCATATTCCCGGTGCTAGCCGTCGAACATTCAGCCACACCATGATGGATCCCTACTTTGCCCCCGAGGGCGGCATCTTCTCGAATCGTTGTCACCAACGTGCTGGGCAGCCCTTATTACGAGCGTGTCTCCCCATCTGTTTTAGTGTGTTTTTCACGGTCAGCAAAAGGGCGACAAGAGAAGGAGCGAAATATCGCGGCTTGCTTGAAGTCGGCTGCATAGTATATTAGTGGTTGGGCGGCGCTGGTTGTGCTTGGGGGCGAGGTCGTTGCAGACCTTCCGCTCTCGACCCTGCGAGCCTTCTGTTGGTTACCTGCTTGATTGCGGATTCTGGAGTATCCCTCCATCGATCCTGGCCTGAGCCCGACCGATATAGGTGCGCTTGTCGTCCTTGCGGCTCGTCAAACGGCTGATCAACAAGAAGCAAGACGGCAAGAAGAAGATATCGTTTCCATCCAGTCTTGGGCGCTCACAAACCTCGACGATTCGCTCTTCGACTTCGCTTCATCATGACCAGCCAAAGCCTGCCGAATAACGTGGCTCTGTGTTTTCTTTCTCACCTCTTCTCCCCGCTGGCTGCACGGCACCCCTCTTCTCCTGGCCTATGACCTGCCGAGAAAACGTAGGCAGTCAGGTAATGGGCACAATGGACACAAGCGAATGCAGTCAAACCACTATGATCTATTTTTTTGCGGTGTCTCAATAATTATCGGAAAGGAAAGAAGAAACCGAGATTATAATGGAAGGCTTTCGAGGAGCGAAGCGACGAAGCCGGGGATCTGGGGGGGCCCCCAGGAAAACTAAAAAATAAAATAAAATAAAAAAGAATTAAGAGGGTTTCTGCCCCAGAACCCCCGGCTTCGCTTCGCTCCTCGAATATCGAAAAAGCAAGTTCAACAAAAGGCTTATGATTATTAAGAAAAAAAAGAAAAAAAGGAAGACGAGTATTTTCTTAGTATTAGTTTTACGGAGAAATGAATGACAAATGCATTCGCTTGTCATCACGGCTCCTCCTAGTGGGTGCATACAGTGGGGTCCCAAAAGTAACAGGTAGACCCCTCCATACTGCGTTTTTTACCCTTTTCGACATGCATCTTGAACACCACTACGCCCGCATACATTACACTGAGCTAGGTTATTTGGATAATCGTATAGCCCGTCTTCTTCTGATTCGAATGGGTTTCATTACATATCATTTGGCTGAGAAGTGGCCTAGATAATATACACGAATTCGGGACAGCCAATGGGGGTGGTTGGGATGTGGAGGGGTCTACCAGTTACTTTTGAAGACAAGCCATGGTGCTGCCAGCGACAGAGATTGCGCCCACGACAAGATGGATGAGTCCAATAGAGCAAGCGGGTGAGACGCGTCGGTGTCGAGAAAAGCAAGACGAATAAAACGGCCATTCCATCCAGTCGGCTCTCTCCGTCATTTGTTGACCCGCCTATCAGCAACTGCTAGGATGTAGATACTCCTCCTCCACTTTCGCGATGGAGTAGGTACTGAGGACAACCCCTCAACGAAGAGGTCTTTTTTTTTTTTTTTTACACACCACATGCCCACGACCATGAGCTATTTGGAGTCGCCTCGATCAAACCCGAACGATGGACATGAAAGCGTAGATACAGTGGACAATATAAACATGCGTTCCCCTAGGGTCCGTACACACTCACTTACTACCCCCGATTATATTATTACCATAGTATCTTCGAGCGTAGCGAGGTCGGGGGTCTGGGGGGAACCCCTAGGAAAAGGAACCCCCAGAAAAAGCCCACTCTACCCTTTAAACTTTGATTTTTCCTGGGGGTTCCCCCCAGACCCCCGGCCTCGCTACGCTCGAAAATATTATAGCAAGAGCACAATCGGGGTCAGTAAATGAGTACAGACCCTTGGATCTACATGTTTATTTGTGATTGGCACTGTGTTAGGTTTGTGAGCGCGAGCTCCTATTTTATTATCTTATAGCGACCTCCTTGTGGTGACCTGCACGATTCACACATGAGACAAAATGCATTGTGGATGGCGGCGAGTGGGCGAGTGGCGCTTCTTTGTGATTGGCTGATGCAATGTGGGGGGCCGAAGGCGGTCAGACTAAATAAAAAGAAATGGCAGAACTTTTTTTTAAGTGGACCTCAGCTGCAGAATCTCGACTTGCGCCTACAAAAGTTCCGATAAATTTTCTCCCAGCAGCTCATGCGAAAAATAAAGCAACCTCAAACATTTCGGCAAGGTCATAGTCGCTAGTACAGTACAAGGCCATCTTCTATCCCTTTTTCAAGCCGAATTTCCAAATATCAATCAAGCGTCATATCTCCGACCACGCTTCGCGATGGCGACGCCTCACGTTCCCGTGGCCATCTTTTCGGCCCAGGTGAACCCCGATGAGGTCCTGGTTGAAGCCGATGCTGCGAACCTCAAACTGCCGGTATGTCCTGCATCTGAACTCGATTATGCATCTTTTATTTTGCCCCAGATTCCTGCCCTCAACTGACCACGATCTAGATCCGCATCACGATGGCTGCTATCGATCCGACCTCGGGGAACACGCCGGATGACAAGGCTGGAAACCAGCGCTCTACCGTCTGGCTCTACCGCGCTCCGGATGATTTTGACGAGCCCGACGAGTCCGACGATGAGTTTGATGATGAGCAGCTTCAAGCCCTCAAGGACCGCCGCAACAATGATTCCGACGAGGATTCTGACGAGGATGAGGAGGCCAACGGTGGCCCAAGTGACCCGTCCAGGTCCAAGGTGGCCCGCCAGGTGGCTGCCATCAAGAAGCTGGTGGAAGCCTCCAAGGCGGACGAGTCGGACGGATCGGACACGGAGATGAACGGCACAAAAGCGCTGCCCAACGGCAAGAACGCCAAGGGCAAGGAGAAGGCCAATGGCATACATGACGAGGACGACAGCGGGAGCGAGAGCGACTCGAATACCGACTACTCGGGTTTCGAAAAGACCATCCTCTGCACACTCGACAGCCGCCAGGTACGCACGCGCATTTGGAGATTGCACCCGGTTTTGCACCGGCCATACTAACCTTTTGTGTGCAGATGTACCAGCAACCTCTCGATATCACCATCGGCCAGGGCGAGAGGGTGTTCTTTGGCGTCTCGGGCGCCCACTCCGTTTACGTCACCGGGAACTACGTCGTACCTGCCGCCAATCTTGACCACGACCACGACCATGACCATGAGGACGACTCTGACGAGGAATCGGACGAGGACATGCTGGCCCTTGAAGGCCTTGCTGGGATGGGTGCTGACGACATGAGCGACGAGCTGGACGACATTGACGGTCTTGAACGCATCAAGGAGATCGACACGGATGAGGAGGCTGAGGAGGAGATTCCCAAGCTGGTCGAGATCAAGAAGGGCAAGAACAAGCGCCCGGCCGAGGATGAGACCGAAACCCTAGACGGCATGATGGTCAAGGAGGAGGTCAAGCTGAGCAAGAAGCAGCTCAAGAAGCTGAAGAACAACAAGGGCGAGGCTGTGGCCAAGGAAGTCGCCAAGCCGGAAGCTCCGTCGTCGGCCAAACCGGCCAAACCGGCCAAATCGGACAAGTCGGACAAGAAGGTCCAGTTCGCCAAGAACCTGGAGCAGGGCCCCACTGGCCCGGCCAGAGAAAAGGGCGACAAGACGGCCAAGGCGGACAAGGCAGACATAGACGCCAAGAAGCCCTCCGTCAGGGTGGAGAAGGGGGTTACCATTGACGACCGAAAGACTGGCACCGGCCGCACGGCCAAAGACGGAGACAAGATTGGCATGCGCTACATCGGCAAGCTAGAGAAGAACGGCAAGCTGTTTGACGGTGAGTGATGGATGCTATTGGTTTCTACTTTCTCTCACCCGTTTTCGTGCTGACGGCGATGCATGTAGCCAACAAGAAGGGCCCGCCCTTCACCTTCATTCTTGGCAAGGGTGAGGTGATCAAGGGCTGGGATATCGGGGTCAAGGGCATGGCTGTTGGCGGAGAGCGCCGCCTCACCATCCCGGCCAACCTCGCGTACGGGAAGCAGGGCGCTCCTCCTGACATTCCGCCCCAGGCCACACTGGTCTTCGATGTGAAGCTCCTGGAGATCAAGTGAACACCAATCGGACTAGGATCTGTACAACAGTCTCATACAGGCCTCATTGGTGGCCTGTACCATCTCTTTTCTTTCCCCTCTACCATTTCCCTTGCTCTGCGCGTCCACCCCGCTTGCCCTTTCAGGGTTTTTGCTAGTGGCAGCTTTAATTTCCGAGCTCAAGCGTTGTTGTATCTGGAGATGGGATTCTTTCACATGTCGCTATGCAGTTTTCTGTCTTCGACGCACACGTGTCTAACGAAGACCTGTCATTGCTCGCCATTGTGCGGGCGAATGTGGTGTATGGGCAACGCTTGCCTATTCGACCTACCGTAGATGTAGGTAGATAGAGTTGGTCAGTCTTTTACCTAAATCTGTCGTAAATCTGTCTCCCTTGAACAAGCAGACCTGGCGTTTGACGTTGCCTGAGCCTACGTAGTTCTTTGACTGCCTTCTTGGCGCGTCGGGCCTTGGGTATGTTATATCAAGCCCGACCGGTGCCACTGTCTCCCTCGCCTCCTCTGTACTATTACTATCGTATCTTCGAGCGTAGCGAGGTCGGGGGTCTGGGGGGAACCCCCAGGAAAAAAGAAAGCTAAAAGGTAGAGCGGCCTTTTTCTGGGGGTACCCCCCAGACCCCCGACCTCGCTACGCTCGAAGATACGATAGTAATAGTAAGATCTGCCTGTTTGTTTTGTGATTGGCACTGTACCAACCTCGGACGCCGATCCCCGGCTTGCTCCTGCCAGCCCTGTCTATCGAGAGCGATCATGTCCATCAAAAGGGAAGGTCGTACGGTAGCTGCTCTTCACGCTAGCAGAACTGCCCACTGGCTGACAGCTCGAGGACGCAGCAGTGGCAACAGCACTCCCGAGGTTTTGTGGCCATGTCTGCTGCCACTCTTCACATCCTTCATCCCATTACATCAGGTACTTGCAACTCCAAGCCTTCCTCTCTCTCTCTCACTTTCTCTCTCTCTCTCTCTCTCGCCCGGACGACCTTGGGCTGGGAAGAAGCCGCAGTCTCTTCCGGACGCCCTCGTCAGGTATTCTCCGTAGCACATATCACCACCCATCACTCGCTTCGATTCAGACCATCTTTTTCTCCCCATCATCCATTTATCAGCATCGCCAGACCCATGCCGTAGCCGCAGAGACATGCAGCTGCGGCCCAACCGGGCAGGACTTGGCAGCGACATGAAGAGGCAACGGTCACAGGAGCCCTTGCAGACGACGGCCCCTGTCGTGGCTGCAAGCGAGCCTGAGCCCAGGCTCACCGACAGCGAGCTGGACGCAATCCGTTCACTCCCTACGCCAGACAGAAGCCCCGAGCACCAGCAGCATCCCTTCAAGCACCGCCGTCAGGGTACGAGGATCGTGTCTGCCCTCAAGAAGGGACTGAGTAGCAGTTCGTTTCTGTTTCTATTACACCTACAACACGTATGTCGACTTTTGACTTTTTTTCATGCTGACTCGATGTCAATGCCTCTCTCCCCTCCCTCTCTCCCCCTCTCCCTCCCTCTCCAGCTTCTGACAGGTCGACCATCGAGCAAAAACAGGGATCCCCTCGGTCCTCGTCAGCCCCGACCCCTCGGGCAAAAGCGGCGCTGGCTCACGGCCTGAACAAGATGTCGGCCGCCCTCTTCCGCCTCCCAATGGAGCCCACTGTGATCCACCGGAGCACACCCAAGGCACGCCCCTCGCTGCAGAAGACGTTCCAGCACTCGGTAGACACGCTGCGGTCCAGCACTCCCAAGACGACGGACCCGGCCGGTTCCTCCAACACGACAGGGTCCAGCAAGAACAGTGCCGGCCAGAGCAACTCGGCCCAGTCCAAGTCCAAGTCCACCAACGTCTCGACGGCGCCGACCTCGGTAGAGTTCAAGGCCGGCCAGGTGTCGACCGCAGGCACCAGTTCGCCGACCGAGCAGCGGAAGCACCTGTGTAACGTCCACGCCAACTTGGCCGCTTCGTCTTCTTCTTCTGCTACTGCTGCTGCTTCTGCTGCTGCTGCTGCTGCTGCTGCTGCTGCCTGTGCTGCCTGTGCTGCCTGTGCTGCCTGTGCTGCCTGTGCCCACAGCCACGGTCATAACCATGGCCGCAACAACAACAGCAGCAACAACAACAGCAACAATAACATCAACCTCATCCGGAACGATGCGTCCACTCCAGACAGCAACCTGACAACCATCCAGGAGACGGCAGCCTTGGACAACGGGCAGCCGGCGCCGCCCAGCGTACTGACGGTTGAGCGGGCTGCTGCCGCCAAGATATATCTGGAGACATACTTCAACGAGAAGTGCCAGCTAGGCCCTTCTCCCCGGTCCTTGCGGCTCAAGCTGCTGGAGCGAGAGTCATTCTCTCACGACGGCGTCGGCAGCAGCAGCAACAGCAATAGTCGGCGGCAGCACAGCGGCCTCGGGTTCGGCGGCCGGCTCCTCGGCGGCGGCAGCCCGAACGCGGACGAGACGCACGTCGTGCGGCGCGCTGACTTCTTCCGCCGCGAGAGCGAGCACCTGCGCGAGACGCGCGTGATGATGGGCCGCGACATGCGCGCGCTCAGCGCCCCGCGCGGGAGCCCGGGCGGCTGCCTCGTCGATGACTACGAGGTGGTCAAGATCCTCGGCAAGGGGAGCTTCGGCGTGGTGAAGCTGGTGCGGGAGAGGTCAGTCCAGGAGCAGCAGCAGCAGCAGCAGCAGCAGCAGCAACATCATCAACAGAAGCAACAGCAACAGCAACATCAAAATCATCACCATCATCATCAACAAGCATGTGACGGGTTGATGGCTGGTGCCAACGGCAGCCGAAACGACTACGGCGGCGGCGATGGCTGGTCGGAAAGCGAAAAGAAGCAGGTCTTCGCCATGAAGGTAATTCGCAAGTCGGACATGCTACGGACCAGCCAGGAGGGCCACTTGCGGGCCGAGAGAGACTTGCTCGTTGCCTCTGAGGGATCTCGATGGTGAGCGATTGAGCGAGCCCCCCCCTCCCCCCTTCTTGGACACGATATGCATGCTTCCCGTCTCCCCCACACAAAAGGTCATGGCTGACAGAACGGATAAACGCCTCTAGGATCGTCCCCTTGGTTGCCAGCTTCCAGGACGCGGCCAATCTGTATCTGGTGATGGATTACATGCCCGGCGGCGACTTCCTCGGGCTGCTGATCCGGGAGAACACGTTGCACGAGACGGTGGCGCGCTTCTACATTGCCGAGATGGTCGTGTGCGTGGAGGCGGTGCACGCGCTGCGGTGCATCCACCGCGACATTAAGCCGGACAACTTCCTCATCTCGGCGTCGGGCCACCTGAAGATCAGCGACTTCGGGCTGGCCTTTGACGGCCACTGGGCGCACGACACGGCCTACTTCAACAGCCATCGCTACAGCCTGCTGGACAAGCTCGGCATCACGGTCGAGGGCGACGAGCAGGACCGCACTGACGTGCGCAGCATGCAGCACAACATGAAGTGGGTGAGCGGCGTGGCGCTGGGCATCGAGAAGCACGACAAGAAGGACCTCGACGACGGCGAGCCGCTGCTGGACTGGCGCAACCGGTGCGGGAACCGCTCGTCGGCCCGCAGCGTGGTGGGCACCAGCCAGTACATGGCCCCCGAGGTGGTCGAGGGTAAGAAGTACGACGGTCGCTGCGACTAGTGGAGTATCGGCGTCATCCTCTACGAGTGCCTCTACGGCCACACGCCCTTTCTGTCCGAGGATGGCCGCCAAGCAACGAAGCAGAATATCCTGGTAAGTTTTGAGTCGATGAAGCCAGACAAGTGTGTATGTGTCGATATCCTCCTGACTGAAGAGTCCTACAGAGACACAAGGAGACCTTCGAGTTCCCACCACACGCCCGCACGCCAGTGTCGAGCCGGTGCCGGCAGATCATAGCTGCTTTGATCCAAGACAAGGAGCACCGGCTTAGCTCGAGACGGTACCAGGAGAAAGATATGACGACACAGTCCATGGCAGGCAGCAGCCCAGCAGCCGATCCGGCTTCGACACACAAGGTGGCAGCTGGACGCTCCCAGAACGTTGTCGGCTGCAACAGCAACAGCACTGCTGCGTCCTCTAGCAAGCGCCGGGTGGCGGCTCCCAGCACAGCGAAGCTGTCGTCCCAGCAGGGCTCGTGTGACTTTGCGGGCCGGTACGTGTTTGATGATGATGCCAGCGATATCAAGGCGCACAAATGGTTCCGCCACGTGCCGTGGGACCATCTGCACGAGATAGAACCCCCGTTTGTGCCGAGCCTCCGGACCATGGACGACACGCACTACTTTGACGAGGAGGATGAGATCAGCGACTGGAGCGAGAGCAGCTCGTTTGAATCCGAAGACGGCGAGCCGCCGACGCAAGCCAAGGGGCTCGAGGGCATAACACTCGCCTACCAGCCCCAGACCCCCCCCCACACGGCCCATCCCCATCATCACCCCCAGCTCGATTTCGTCAGTGGCGGCGGCGGCGGCTACGGCACTGGCTACCCTGGCATTGGCATGTCGCCCTTGCCCAGCCCGGGCCCGAACATGCCCATGCAGCTCCACCACCACCAACACCACCAACACCACCACCACCAGCACGACATGAACAACGCACCCCTGCTCAACCCGCACCTGCAAGCGAGCCTGCTGCACCTGGCGCAGACGCCGGCAGCCATGGCCGAGATTGGCTCGCCCTACCTCAGCCCGCCGGGCTCGCCGTACCACGGCGCGGGCTGCTTCCCGTCTTCTTCTTCTCCGCAGATGCAGACGGGCGCCGCCGTCTTGGGCGGTATGCCCCAGCAGCAGCAGCAGCAGCAGCAGCAGCAGCAACAACAGGCAGAAGCGGCCTCCTCCTCGCTCCCGACCGCACAGTCGCGCGCAGCCATGAAGAAAGAAGAGGCGCGGCTGGTGGTGCAGGGCCTGCACCGCAACGTGCAGAAGTGGGCGCTGGGCGCCATCGCCACGCCCTACGACGCGGCGCGGCTGCGCACGTTGGACGCGCAGGCGGAGGCCATGCCGGGCCTGACGGCGGTGGAGCGGAGCCTGCTGCGGCACTTTGTGCGTGCCTACGGCAGGCGCGAGCGCAAGAGGCCGCGCGACCGGCTGCTGCGCGACCGCGCCACGCGCCACGTCGTCATGGACGTGCGCAAGCGCACGGCCTTTTTGGGCTACACGTGGCGGCGCCCGAAGCCGCTGACGACGACGACGACGACGACGACGACGACGACGATGACTAACCCAACGGCTACTACTGCTACTGCTACTGCTACTACTACTCTTCTGGACGGCGACGGCGGTAGCGGTATGAGGAGAGGAAGAGGAGCAGCAGGAGGAGGAGCGGCTGGACAAGGGGGGGACGGGAAGGTGGACGAGTCGGGCCGACGGAGTGACGTTACCATGCATGATTTCGATGCTGTTTCGGGGCTCCGCCGCGGTGGCGGGGATGCCACGAACCGCAGCGGCAGTGGCAGCAGCGGGGAGGCGGCGAGGGAGAGGGCGACCAGGATGGATGCAGACGGCGACTGGATGATGGTGTCGAGGGACTCGGCCGAAGACAGAGCGCGACTGTGGGCCCATGAGCAGCTCGGCATGCTCGACCACAGGGCTGTGTATCCGGGCGACGGACTGGTGGGCGGCATGAGAGGGAAGGTGACGATGCAGCGAGGAAGAATGAGTATGGGATGAGGTGAAACGGACGAGGAGGGGGGATGGAGAGGCAGTGCAAGGAGGATGGGCTCACAGAGAAGGGGAAAGGCCCAGTCAGTTGCTCTTATATTGTTATGGGATGGGAATGGCCACGGGGTTCGGCACACGAAACAGATCAAGCATGTGAGCATGGCTTGGGCTTAGACAGCAGGACTGATAGCAGTGATTAGACCAGTATTAAGATTATTTCATTGTTGTGCCCATACACAACAAGAGGCGGCACAAGATGCTCGTCGTTTCCAAGAGGTACAGTGCCGGTCATAAAATAAACATGCAGATCATAGAGTCCGTATATCGCTTCGCTTATTTACTAACCTGATATCATTGTTATAACATCCTCGAGCGAAGCGAGGACGGGGGTCTGGAGGGAACCCCCAGGAAAAGAACGCTCTACCTTTTTAACTTTCTTTTTTTCCTGGGGGTTCCCCCCAGACCCCCGACCTCGCTTCGCTCAAAGGTATCATAGTAATAGTATAATCGGGGTTGGTGAATGAGCATGTACAGATCCGAGGATCTGCATGTTTATTATGTGATTAGCACTATAAGTGGCATTATGGCGTAGTAGCTTAGATTGTACTAGGAAGAAAAAAACAGATCGCCAAAAGGGTATCTAGAAGAGATATAGCCATGATATGATGCAAGCAAGACGATCCGAGGGCCTGGAGGACCCAAGAAAACCCCGATATGCACGCAACAAGAGTCCTCTTTCCCTCTTCCCCACTCCTCTCCCTTTCTCACGTCTGCGACCAACCTCTCGCATCCTCATCATCCTCACCGGGCTCTTCTGTCCACCCAGCCATCCCCGCTGCCCGGACCCGCGCATTCCTGATCTCCCATTCAAACTCCCGCAGCGCGGCGAGCTCGCTCGTGAAGAACAGCAGTGCCAGCAGGCCGTCGACGGTGCCGGCCGTGAGCCCGAGGCTGGACACGAGCACGAGGACGAACGCAACGGCGCCGCCGCGGGCGTGTCCTCCCGCGTGCGGCGCCCACCACGCACCCACGAGGCAGGCGATCAGCACCGTCACCCAGAAGAAAAAGTGGACGGTCCGGCGGAAGCGCTGGGACTGCTCGCGCTTTTCGTACTGGCTGATGACTGCAAGGATCTCATCGTAGACCGGCACCGGCAGGGCACCTGTGGGGCCGGCGAGCTCGGGCGGTGGCTGGTCAGCCTGCTCGTGTTCGGGATCGCTCAGCGTGTCAAAGAAGGACTTTGACATGCGGAACTCGCTGCGGCGCGGCGCGTGGCCAGGGCCCCCGGCGACAGGGTGCTCGCTGACAAGTTCGCTGATTTGATCGTCGTCGTTGGAGGACACAGTTCCCTCAGACTGAGATCCGCCTGTCACGGTTGCTGATACCAGCTGAGTGGACTGCGGCACGGAAGAAGATGTTGGAGATATGGGCGTGTTGCCGGCGCCGTTAACCAAGGTAGCCGCGCCGTCAGTTGTGACGGTAATGCGCGGGTTCTGCTTGGTGCGCGCTGGTGCGGCAGCGCGGCGGTTCTCGGTGGACGATAGCAATGGTGACGGAGCAGCTACTGGATCTGTGTAGAGGGACAAAGTTGCCTCGACGGCAAAATGATCGCTGAGCGAGCAGCCCAAGGTCGGATGGCGCATCATCATAGCGACGTTGGCGCGCTTCACGAGCCACCTTCCACCAAGAGCAGGCTGAGATGCGAATATGTAGTCGAGCCGCTTTCCGTGAGGATCGGGTGTGTCAGGCGGGACCTCAATCTCTGGCCTGCCAGGGCCCAGGAGCTTCTGCTTGGCGGCCGGCCAGCGCCAGGTGTCGTAGGGCCCGTCGGAAGCCGCACCATTCTCGGCGATGTTGTATGCAGCGGTGGGGACGGGGCGGCCCCGGGCGCGCTCGGCTGGTTCTGTGGAGGGGCCCAGGGAGCTGTCGGGATGGAGGACACGCCACACGTCACGCACAGGGGCGTGGGAGGTGATGATCTGGTGTTCCAGGGAGAGCGGTATCATGTTGAAGTCGCCGAGGGCAACGACAAGGTGGCCTCGCTCGGAGGCGGCGCGTAGGAGCTTGGACATTTCCCAAGCCTGGGCGAGGCGGTGGCAAAGGTACGAGTCGTTGGGGCCGCTTTCGTAGGGCGAGTGAGTCTGTATGAGGCAAGGTGTTAGCGTGACCAAGACGGGGGGGGGGCAGGCGCCTCGGTGAAGGGCGGGCACCCGGAGGCGGGACGTGGACCTACGTGAGTATTAAAGACCTCGACGACATGGGCGGGCGCGGGCCCATAGCGGATCTTTGCACAGGCGACGCCCTTCCCTGCGTACCAATCGCCACGCCAGAAAGCGGTCGGCCTCCCGTTCAGAGGATGGGGGCGCATGGAGCTCTCTTCGATGGGCCATCGCGACAGGATGGCCAGGCCGGCACCGACCAGGTTGCTGTGGTAGAACTTTGCAAAGGGCAGGAACGCACGCGTGGCGCTGCGGACGGTGCGGAAGTCCTCCTGCGTAAAGAGCTCTTGCAGCGCGACGACATCGGGTCGGGTTTCGGCGAGGGCAATCTGACGTCCAATCTCGGCGATGCGTTCGCGGCGCAGCTTCGATATGTATTTGAGCCCCCAGCAGTTCAAGGTAAGCAGTGAGATCTCGGTCGGGAGCTGTGCCGGGGCCATTGTTGATGTTGTCGTGAGACTTGCTTTTTCGACCTCGAGGCAGGATGTGTCTGGGAAGAGCCAGTCTAAGAGGAGACCTTGCATGAGAGGAGTATTGCATGGTGGTAGTACGGCCTGACAGCATAGACCGAGGCTAATACCT
>WXYE02272793.1:0-31236 GCA_011319275.2 Echinosphaeria canescens | reverse complement strand
TGGGGTTCCTCCCGTGATCCATCCGCTGTACACGCCATCCTACTACATACTTTCGCAGGCTGCTGCGGGACGGCATCTGCCAGATCCCGGCCGCCAACTGCTCCCATTATTCTTAGTGGCTGGCTCAGTGGCTTGCTTCAGATCATCCCCGCCACCGCCACACTACCAGCGGCAGGAGCCTTGGAAATCGGGTTCTATGGTGGCCGTTCCAACCGGCCGGAGCTTCCGTCTCCTCTGAATTCTCTCTTCCTGTGTGTCATATTTGTGCTTTGCAGCATTGATTGCCAATCTGAAGCACCTTTTTCCGCTGAGTGCCGATCCGGGTTGCTGTGAGTACACACACCCTGCATGCCCTCCACCTACATGCCCTCCACCTGCATGCCCTCTAGGTACCCCCTGCGTACCTCGCATACCCATCTCTGGTTGCCAGTGCAGCTCAAGTGAGTTGCTTATGAACTTGGTATGTCACCAACGCATACAACCGGCCGGCGGGTATTGCTTGCTCTGTCTGACTTGTGGAATATTCCAAGAAGCAGTTCCTATACAGTCCTCATTGCAATACAGGAAAAAAAACCCCCCTTTTATTTTTTCTTATTTTTTCTTATTTTTACTTTTTTTTTCCTTTCTTCTTCCGCGTTGCGGCTTGTGGCACAGCTAACCGACATTTTCTCCATAAAGTCTCGACTATCCAAGGTATATCCACAAGGTACTATCACCGCTGCAGGCACCGGATACCAAGCCCTCTTCGCATTTAGCCTAGTACCTCTTGGTTAGCAGCATCCTCTCTCGCAGCGGCAAAATCAGGCTCCCCCGCCTGCATCCTCTCATACCCCTTCCCTTGTTGGCCGGCTCATACTTAATGGCCTGCTCCCCTTGCAGCTTTCCGCCCTGTTCTCCTTCCCTCCTGATTCGCCCTTGTCCCTGTCTCTCTCTCTCTCTGCTTGACCCACTGCCCGGCTCCTTCTCGTCATAAGACTTTGCTAGAGACGCCCCGCTGACAACCAGGCTACCAGACTACCAGGCTGCGCTTTCGACCAGCATTATATGAGTCAAGATCAAGCCCGGGGTGACGAGGCGGAAGGCGCCGGTCGTTCGAGCCAGTATCTGCCGATCAGCGGCCGCGCCCACGAGGTTGCCCCAACCCCTATTACCCCCGACTTTTCTTCGGCTCAGCGCCCACCGTTCTTCAACATGGACGACCAGAACCCCGTCACCCCTCCTCCCCATCCTGACTCCTTCACAGAGGTGCCTGTCACGCCCGGCATCGACGCCGGCACATACGAAGAACCGTTCGGCGCCATTGACGATACATTCGCCTTTGGTTCCGGTTCCAGAGTTCATCCCGAGACCACCCTCCCAAAGGCCGGATCCTCCTCTGCTCAGCCGCCCCAGCCTGCTGCAGCAAGCCAGGCCGCAGCTCAGTGTTGTGACAACCCGTCCGT
This sequence comes from Echinosphaeria canescens, assembly GCA_011319275.2. Taxonomy (NCBI): domain Eukaryota; kingdom Fungi; phylum Ascomycota; class Sordariomycetes; order Sordariales; family Helminthosphaeriaceae; genus Echinosphaeria; species Echinosphaeria canescens. The sequence goes on along the minus strand of WXYE02272793.1, from coordinate 29,794 downwards.
GCACCCCCTTGGAGCCATGGCTGGCCGCAAAGCATCTCTGTCGGATGTGCAGTCGCTCGCCCCAGATGTTCACCTCACAGGCAACATCATCACTGCGACCTTCAATATCCCCTTTTCTGTCCAGCATCGGAAGGGGGCCGACTGGGTAAGCTCTCAAATGTGGCTATGGCTACAGGCTCCAGACATCAGACCAATGACCGCAGCTGCCAACTGCTCCTTGACTTGAGATTGGGCATGTAGGGCCCAGCCCGCTGAGAAAAAGAAGGGATGGAAAAGAAGGGGATGTAAAGAAAAAAGAGACCAAAAAAAGAACGGGATGAAAAAAAGAAAGCAAAAAACAAAACAAAAAAGACTTTCATGCTGACCTGACCCTTCACTCTGCAGGGCTTGGGACCTCGCCGCGGCCAGTCGGCTCTGTTCGACTCGCTGTCGTATCTCTCCTCGGACGAGTCGCCCCTCAACCACACGGTGGTGGCGTGGACGGGCGTCATTGAGACGCCGCCAGTCTTGTCGCCGCCCGTGACACCGCCGACCACCACAGAGTACATGACGGCGCTCAATTCACTGTCCAAGCCGATTCCCACCGAGGCAGGACGGCTGCCACCCACCCCGCCCCAGCATGATGGTCTCTGGATCTCGCGCGAGGACATGAGCCGGCTGGAGCACCAGCTGTCGCACCATCCACGCATCCGCACCGTGCCCGTGTGGCTGGCGGACGAGTCTGACACGCACCCTGAAGATGGCATCAGGCTCAAGGACCAGAACCGCTGGCGGCGCTACGCCGAGACGGACCTGTTCACGCTGTTCCACTACAAGCAAAACGAACCGGCCGACGGGCGCAAGGAGCGCATCAAGTGGGCCGACTACTACCGCATGAACCAGAAGTTTGCCAGCCGCATCCTCGAGGTCTACAAGCCCGGCGACATTGTCATTGTGCACGACTACTACCTGATGCTGCTGCCGAGCATGCTGCGCCAGCGCGCGCCGCACATGCACATTGCCTTTTTCCTGCACTCGCCCTTCCCCAGCTCCGAGTTCGTGCGCTGCCTGCCGCGGCGCAAGGAGATCCTCGAGGGTGTTCTTGGATCCAACCTGATTGGCTTCCAGAGCTACAGCTACTCGCGCCACTTCGCCAGCTGCTGCACGCGCATCCTCAAGTTTCCCTCGGACGGCACGGGCGTGCTGGGCTACGGCTCGCGTGTCGAGATTGGCGCCTTCCCCATCGGCATCGACGCTGCCAAGGTGGCCAGCCAGGCCTTCAGCGCCGCCGTCGATGAAAAGTACGAGCTGCTAAAGAGCAAGTTCCGGGACGTCAAAATCATCGTCGGACGAGATAGGCTCGATAGTGTCCGCGGTGTTGCACAGAAGCTCGAGGCCTTTGCCCGCTTCCTCGAGCTGTATCCCGAGTGGAACGAAAAGGTTGTTCTGATGCAGGTCACGTCGCCGACGAGCCTGATAGAGGAGAGGGAGGAGGCCGAGACCAAGATCAGCAGCCGCGTCAACGAGCTTGTCATGAAGATCAACGGCCGCTGGGGCTCTCTGGACTTTGCCCCTGTGGCCCACTACCCGCAGTATCTCAGCCAGGACGAGTACTTTGCCCTTCTCCGCGCCGGCGACATCGGCCTGATCACCTCGGTGCGCGACGGCATGAACATGACGTCGCTCGAATACGTCGTGTGCCAGCGCGAGTCGTGCGGCCCGCTGATTCTGTCCGAGTTCAGCGGCACGGCCGGCTTCCTGCAGGATGCCCTTCACATCAACCCCTGGGACTACACCGGCGTGGCCGAGTCTATTCACAAGGCCCTGACCATGGACATGTCCGAGCGCAAGGCGATGGAAGAGCTGCTGCTCAGCCACGTCACGTCCCACGACGTGCGCTCGTGGACCAACGGTCTCGTGCAGCGGCTCGTGAACGTGCTGGCGAATAGGACCAAGGCTATCTCGACCCCACTCCTGGACCGGTCATTGATGCTTCGCCACTATCGCGACGCGCGCAGGCGTCTCTTCATGTTTGACTACGACGGCACGCTGACGCCCATTGTGCGGGAGCCTAGTGCGGCTACCCCCTCGGAGCGCGTGCTGCATTCTCTGAAGAAGCTCGCGTCGGATCCCCGCAACGCGGTCTGGATCATCTCCGGCCGCGACCAGGAGTTTTTGATGCAGCATCTTGCCCACATCCCCAACCTCGGCTTTAGTGCTGAGCATGGCAGCTTCATGCGCCAGCCGGGCGAGGCAAACTGGACGAATCTGGCCGAGACGATCGACATGGGTTGGCAGGCCGAGGTCGTAGATGTGTTCAAGAAGTACACGGATAAGGTGCCGGGTAGGTGATGCAATTAATTGAGCCGAGTTTTGACCAAAATAAAAAAGAAAAAAAAAAGAACTAACACATTTCTCGGCATAGGTACCTTCATCGAGCGCAAGCGCTGCGCTCTCACCTGGCACTACCGCATGGCCGACGAGGAGCAGGGGCTGCGCATGTCGCGGGAGCTCAAGCGAGAGCTGGAAAGCACCGTCGTGGCCCGCTGGGATGTGGAGGTTCTCGAGGGCAAGGCCAACGTCGAGGTGCGACCGAGCTTCATCAACAAGGGCGAAATAGCAAAACGCCTTGTGGGCAAAGGGAGCGACCCGGACGGCTTCGGCTTTGTCCTGTGCATGGGCGACGACTTTACCGACGAAGACATGTTCCGCGCCCTCAACGCGCTCTCGTCGGAGGACCTCGGAAGCACGGCCGTCGCAGCAGCAGCGGACGCGCTGTCCCCACCGGGGAGCAAGGCCCCGGCCGGACATGAGCACCGCGGCCTCGACGAGGCGCACTGCTTCACCGTGACGGTTGGAGCCAGCACTAAGGCCACGCTGGCGCGCTGGCACCTGCTGGACCCGGAGGATGTGATCGAGTGCGTGGCGCTGCTGGCGGGAGTCGGCGCCGGTGGCGGCGGCGCCTCTGGCGGAGGCGTGCTCAGCCTCGGCGAGGTCAACCTGGGTGCGCTGAGTGCTGTGGAAGACCGCATCCCGGCCGATGCACTGGCCAGCACGGATTGACTGGACGGCGATGGAGAGGGGAAGCGGCGGACGAGAGAAGGAACGAGCACGGCAAAGAGCAGATTACAGAAAGCGGACGGATAGAGCTTTATCTGACCGGCGGTGCTCACGGCATAGATGTTATGGGAGGTTGGCCCCGGACGGCACTACAACTGCCTGGTGCTCTGGTGCAGGTGTCGGAGATTCCGGTCGGAACTGAGGACTGTCGAGGGAGGGGCCAGGTTATGTTTTCTCGATCACCCTGTCGTGGCGAAGATAGCGAGGGTACATGGCATACATAACAAGCGACGATGGACAACGTACATGGGTTGGTCATTTCAGCGTCTGCTTGGGATGGCCTGAGAGGATGGGTTCACTCATCGTGCTCGGGAACAAGCCATTCAGCGGATATGGGAGCGCACAGAGAGCACACACGAGACTAGAATTGCCGTTAGGAGATACATAGTATAGCCTGGAATCAACTCGTAATCGCTCTCTCAGCTCGAGAAACCTTATGCTTAGAGGATGCCCGCTCGTACAGTGCCAATCACGAAATAAACATACAGATCCCACATCCCCAAAGGGTCCGTACAACCTGATTTACTGACCCATCTACCTTCCACATTATTTAGGTCCCTATAGATTAACGACTTTATTTCGAGCGAAGCGAGGCCGGGGGTCTGGGGGGAACCCCCAGGAAAAAAAAAAGCTTAAAAGGTAGAGCATTCTTTTCCTGGGGGTTCCCCCCAGACCCCCGGCCTCGCTTCGCTCGAAGATGTTATAGTAATAACATAGTCAGAGTTATTGGTTCGTACCACACCCACTTCACAGAGACAAATCAAAGGAGCAAGCCGTTGTTGAGAAAGCAAGTGTTGTTGTATGCACGCATGCCCAAGCAAAATAAGGGGCTGTAAAAAACGGTCCAACTCTCAGGGTCTTGTAAGATGTACACAAAAAAAAGCACTGGCAACCCTCCTGTCCGGCTCGGGTCTATATATCCATCCATCCCCCACCCTCCCTTGTACGAGCCGCCTCGCTTCACTGCTCCTTCATGAACGCGTACCCCAGCGGCGTCACACCCTCCTCCGCGGGCCTCGGGCCGTCGCCCCGTCTGTGCTTCGCATGATGATGGTGGTGGTGGTGGTGGCCATGATACGCATCCTCGGGACAGGGCATGATGTTCATGGCCATGGCCATGGCCGTCAGCACCGCCGTGTATGCCGCCTGTCTGGACAGGTTCTTCTCCACCGTGCGATCGATGGTCGTCTCGTCCCATTGCTCCTCCTCACCCTCCTCCTCCTCCTCCTCCTTCCCCGCCTCCCTCACCTCCCCGCCCGAATCTGTCTGGATCCTTGCATCTGCTGCCCATGCAGCCGCTGCGGTGTGGCTACCGCCATTGAAATTACCACCACCGAAACCACCGAAACCACCACCACCACCAGGGACGGTCAATTTCCCGTCCGCCGTCGTCGCCCCCACCGCCGGGTTAGCAGCGGTGGCCCTAATCCTCTCGCCACGCCGCGCCCGCACGCGCACGCGCGCCTCCTCCGTGACCGTCATCTTGGCCGTGGCCCACTCGGTCCAGCGAAAGTTCATCCATGTGGTGTGCAGGCCGGTGATGTAAGTCGAGGGCTGGCCACCTCTGCCTCTGCCTCTGCCACCCCCGCCGTAGCCGTCATCGCCGCCGTGGTGCGACTTCGAGAAGAAGGCGACCTCGTGGCCGGACTCGCGGTGCAGGAGCGAGAACGTCGGCTGCGGCTGCGGGTGGTTGCCGACGAAGCGCAGGCACCCACCGCCACAGTGCTGGCCCGGGCGCAGGTTCCGGTCCGAAAGCGACTGCGTGCTTAGGCCGAGGTTGTTCGTGTAGCGCCACACGAACGTGTCGACTGCCGGGGCTGGCGATGTGGGTGCTCCTCCTGGCGACGCCTCGTTGTCGTCGTCGTGATGATTGTGGCGACTACCAGGGCCGTTGATGCTGAGGATATTCCTGCGCTCGTCGCTGTCGGAGATGGGCACCTCGAACTGCATGCCCGTCATGACGCCCGTGGCGTCGTCGTACACCCTTGTTGCTACGGCTGGAGGCGGGGTTGACCACTGCGGTAGACCACCACCACCCGCACCCGCACCCGAACCCGCGCTCCCGTCGACGAAGAAGACGTAAAACGACAACCCATCGGCCGCCGGCTTGAGCGCCCCGCCCGGCCCTCCCGCCGCCGCCGCCGCGTCCTCGCTCGGCCCGGAGAAGAGCACCAGGCTCGCGTCGCGCCACTCGGGCCGCACGCGGCTGCGCACCGCGCTGGCCAGCACCGGCCGGCCCGTCAGCGGCATGGTCATGGGCTTGCGCACCGCATGCGCAAACGCCGACCGCTTGGGGTCGATCAGCTCCATGACTGGGTCGCCACCCATTCCCTTGCCCTTGCCCTTACCCTTGGCATCCTTCTTCTTCTTCTTGCTCTTCATGCTGTTGTTGTTGTTGTTGTTGTTGTTGCTGTCCCCCTCGCCCCCGACGCTAGCCTCGACGCCAGCGATACGACCCACGCGGTCGCCAGCACCATCATCCCCACGCGCGACCCGGCCGGCGCGCTTCCACGGGTGCGGGAAGCGCACGCTGAGCGGCACGATGGTCAGCTTGCGGCCGACGTGCCAGCCGCGGTGCTCGTACAGCAGCCACTGGCGCGCGAACCCGTGCGGGCCCTGGTCCTCGTACGGCAATATGTCCATCCCGCCCCGGCCGTTGTCGGCAAAGTCCTCCTCCGCCAGCGGCATCGGGCTGTACCACGTCAGTGAGAGCGGGGTGGCGGGGGGCGAAGAAGAAGAAGAAGAAGAGGCGCCCGGGTTGGGCGTCTGGAGGAGACCGTCGCCGTTCTTGTTGCGGTGGTGGTGGTGGTGGAAGTGGAGACGGTGAGGGCGGTGATGGTGGTGGCCGTGGTGATGGCCTTGCTCGGGCTCCATGCTTTCTTTAGGACCGGCAGGGTGGAACGAAGGGAGCCGTGAATAATAGTAAAAGAGGCAGATGAAGGAGAGCACCTCGGATATGCGGAAGCCAGGCGATCTACGAATCTTCTCGGGACATCACTGGTGGTACTGTATGTCAAGGAAGCGGCCTGCGAAATCAAAGGTGCTGGCTATGGGATAGCGATTCCCTTCTCGTTCTCAATTCGGCCAAGTAACAATATAACCTCTGATGCTCACCAAGTTGGGTGGTTGAGACCTACTTGACCTACTTGTCCTACGACCCCCTCCACGCCCTCCACCCCCCCAGATCTGCCCACCCTCAGTGCATTGGCGCTTGTTGGCCCCGTCTGAGGAACCAACCTGCACTGAACAGTGGGAGAAGGGGCACGGCGCGCTTAGTAACAGGGCGAGGAGAGGAAAAGGCGGCAATTGCATAAACTACCCAAGTTCTAGGTCTTTTTTTAATGGCGCTGTGCACATCTTGAGAGGCTCAGCCCATGGCAGGATGGGAACGAGGAGAGAAGGGGATGGGGTTATGAGTTCTCCGTCTTTTACAGCCCTGATGAGAACAAGTAATAACTCGTACAAATCACCATATAAATAATTGGTGATTAGCACCAGATCATGAATTAAAACGAAAGTACCGAGGAGATTGGGTTTCTTTTCCCCAAGCATAGACGTTATTTGAAGAAATCAAGAACAAAAAAAAAGGGGGCAATTCAAAGTAAGAGTAAAGCGATAGGGAGAAGATGAGGGACACGTTCCATCCCTGGCCATCTGTTTTGCCTTGAAGACTGGGGAAGGAGCAACCATTCTTGTGTATTATTGGGATAACGGGCCGACCTACCTCCAGATACAGTGCCAATCACAAAATAAACATCTGGATCCCAGGGTCCGTAAATGCTTATTTACTAACTCCGTTGTATAGGATATTCGAGCGAAGCGAGCTCGGGGGTCTGGGGGAAACCCCAGGAAAAAAAAAAAAAAAGGTTAAAAGATAGAGCGGCCTTTTCCTGGGGGTTCCCCCCAGACCCCCAACCTCGCTTCGCTCGAAGGTACTACTGTATATAATAATCAGGGTTAATAAATTGGCGTGCGCGGACCCTGGGATCTTTATGTTTGTTTTGTAATTGGCACCGTACATTTTGGATTTCCAGGCTCAATGTACACTTTGCCATGATCAGCCGTTTTGGGGCGTGGACGAAGCGGCTGCTCCAAGGGCTCATCCGCCTTGGAGGGTGAGGGGCGTTCGAGAGGCTGGAACCTAGAACCTAGCCGTAGACGTTACATTTCCTTTGAACCTGTCAGAGTCGGATATGTGTGACAGGCACCAGGCGATGGTGGTGTTCGCGGACGCCAACACGCGGCACAGCATAGTCCCAAGGCCAACCTCGGCTCTCGCCTCGAGCATGTTGTAGGAGGGTGAGAATCTGGGATGGGTGGCACAGGAAACGGCCTGATGGAATCTATGTGTCAAAATACACAGCCAGAAGGAAGCTGGAAAAGAATAAAAATGTTTAAAAAATATTACAAAAATGGGCAAATAAGAGAACAACAACAGCTGGGGCCAACTAGGTCCGGTAGGTAACCTGCCCACCTCCCTCGATGGAAAAAAACGCAGAAGCGGTCCCATCCAATCACCCGCTCAAATACATGGTCTGGTCGTCGTAAACCGTGGCCGTGCACAGGGGCGACCCGTTGACCATGTTCAGCACCTGGGCCCCCTCCAGGCCGTACACGGTGCCGGCAGTGTCGACGGCGCCGGCGAGCTCGAACCAGGTCAGATCGAAGTTGGCAAACGGCATCAGGGCCGACGCGTTGTTGCTCTGGGACGCGTCGCCGCTGAGGAAATCCTCGAGAACCCACGATGCCTGGCTCCGACAGAGCGTCGTGCCGCCCACCAGCGAAAGCGAGAAGGCGTGGCCCTGGGTGAGGTTTTCTATGATGCTGTGTTGTTTGCGGAATGTTAGCCCGAAAGTCAAGGGGAAAAAAGAATTGGTAGTGGTATGGGAGTATGGGAATGAAAGGAGCGGGAGAGAGAGATGGAAGGAGAGAATAAATACTCACACGAGGGCTTCGGTCGTGCTCTTGGCCGTAACATTCACAGCCATCCAGTCTCCGACATTCACTATTGGAGTATGGCCGCGCAGCGCCTGACTTAGCAACCGCCATGAAACAACTGTGCACGGGGAACAAATAGGTCCCCATCCGGAGGCGATGAATCTGCCCCCTTTTCCCCCCTTTGTTTTCTACTCACCAGGTACGGCCTCCGCGTTGATGCCCTGCAGCCCTTCTGGGAACCATGAGAAGTACGCATACGCACTTACGGTCCCGTCTTCGTCAATCTGCAGCAGCTTTCGCCATTAGTCGCTGTTCCACGCCGTAAACTGTGTCTCTCCATGATCAAATCACTTTTTTTCCCCCCTTCTAGTAGCCAGGTGGAACGCACCTGCGATACAACGCCCGCCTGGAGCAGCGCCGAGGTACACGTGTGGCCGTCCATGCCGATCCACGTGCTCATGGTCTGCGGAAAGGCCTGGCCGGCTCGCGCGCTCGGCGTCGGCACGGTGAACTCCCCGTACACCGTGTCCAGCGTGCCGGCGCTTGCGGTGAGCGTCGTGCCGCACCAGTTCAGCGTGTCGGTAGTCGCTCGCTTCCCCAGTGGGGAGGCCTTGTGGTGGAACAGGGACCCCAACCCTTCCAGGATGGAGCCCACGGCCGAACTGCGCCAGTGGGAGGAGGACTGAGACCCGACTGGTGGCTTGGGCCCAGAGGTGGATGACGATGAAGAATGGGTGGACGACGAAGAATGAGTGGATGATGAAGAATGTGTGAAGGATAAAGAAGTATGAGTGGACGATAAAGAATGAGTAAATAATAAAGAACGAGTGGATGATGAAGAATGCGTGGATGATGAAGGAGAATGAGCGGATGATGAAGAAGAAGGGGCAAATAAAGAAGGGGCAGATGAAGAAGAAGGGGTAGATGAAGAAGAAGGGGTAGAGGTTGAAGAAGTGGTAGATAATGAAGAAGGAATGGACGATGAAGAAGGAGTCGACGATGGAGAAGCAGAGGACATCGGATCGGTCCCGTGGGAGCTGTCGGCGGTTCCAGTTGTCTGGCTGGTCTCGGTGCCGTTCGTACTCGGCGTGTTGCTGCTCGCGGCCTCGGTGGCCGTGCTGCTCTGATCACTACTAGCGCTACTAGTGCTCGCCGTCTCCGTGTGAATCGTGATGGTAGAGGACATGCCGAATTCCGCGAGCAGACTATCCAGCACCGGCCAGGAAAAAATAGGAGACGGCTTGACGACCTCGGACAGCCCCACGTTGCTGTCCGTCGTCTGCGATCCTGCCACCGTCTGCGCTTCGTTGCCCGAATTGGCGTTCTCGCCCGTGTCTTTGAACCAGGGCGAGAGCTGGGCGCCGGACGAGTTGGAACCCATGGGCGAAAAGACGGCTTTCACATCTCCCAGGCTCTTCTCCGCCCCGTTGAAGAAGGCCGCGTACCGCTGCACCTGGACCGCACCCACCAGCGCTCCCCCCGCTCCCCTGTGGTTGCTGCCCGCAAGAAGAAGCAGGCCCACGAGGGCATCCCTCAGCAGAGAAAATGGCGACGGCCGTGGTGGTGGTGCTGGCATAGTGATCCGTATTGCCGTCTCGGCTGCATGACGAGGGATCGGCACCCTCAAGACAAAGGCAGGCGGCAGGCCATGCCAGCGGGTGAGGGGGACACCCTCGGGCTTTTTGGACCGACAAGCGGCATGACGCTCGTGTCCTCGCCGGCAGATTTTCTGATGTTTGATTAATTGAAGGGCACAGTTGATTAGGGCGAGTCTCGCGCCGCCGTTCTCTCTTCCTTTTCTCTTTTTTCTCTCTCTCTCGTCATCAAGTTGAATCTCCCGCGCCGCCTTCGGCCCCCGTGCCTTCGCACCATACAGGTCCGCACCCGAGGCAAGGCAGATTATGTATGCCCCTGATTAGTGACTATTTCTCACGTCGAACATCGTGGCTTCGAACACGGGCCGAGGGAAGGGAGGCGGCAAAGATGAAGTGTTTTGTATATAGTTCTTTGCGCATGCTCTGTTTCTTTCTGGCTACTTTTGCGCGTCCAACGACATCTCTTCATGATGTCCTCCTCATTTAGAATTTGCCTGTATACCTGGAATATTCCAATGGGTTGCCAAAAGAAACACGTACTTCATGTGATCGACTGTCAGGATTTTCCTACTGACGCTCACTTCTTTATGATTGCCATTTCCCATATAGTATCTAGAAGGCTCCAATTCAATCCTCATTGCGATATCTTGGTTGTTCAGGGAGAGCGGCAATTCAAGAATCAAATACACGGCCTTTGACATCCCAACGTCAAATTGACCCCCTCCACCACGCATCCATATCATATCTCCCCAACTCGATGCGAGGGACACAATTCGAGCGAAGCGAGGCCGAGGGTCTGGGGGGAACCCCCAGGAAAAAAAAGGGTTAAAGGTTGAGCGGTCTTTTTCTGGGGGTTCCCCCCAGACCCCCGACCTCGCTTCGCTCGAAGATATAATAACAATAGTATCGTCGGGTTAGTAAATGAGTGTATACGGACCCCTAGGATCCATACGTTCATTTTTTTCATTGGCACTGTAGCCTGATGTGAAGCTGATATTGGTCTTGTGAATGATGCCTTCATAAGAAACCCTAGAGATGAAGCAGTCGTCTTGACTCATACTCAGGGCTCAACGCTGTGTATACCAATATAGCGTCAATCTTGAGGCTGTTGGTCGAGGCTCATCGAGGGCCTGAACCACCAGTGTAAGCTCACCCTTTAGTGTGCGGCATGCCCCTCGATTGTGGGCGCGGCACAGCAGTGCGCCGGGTGGGCGTGACGCTGTGTCGCTCACCGCCGTGGACCCGTGGCCATTCCCAGAGGATTGCGCTTGGTCGAGTTTGTCGACAACGTGTTGCAGATCGTTTCGTTTCCGATCCGGCCTGCGGGGCGCGGCCAGGTTCCCAATCTAGGCCTGGGGAGGAGAAGGGGGGGCCCACAGCAACGGCCTGGTTCACAAGGGCCCTGGCATTCTCGGGGATTCCTCGATACCCCGGCCACCTGCTAGGCTAGACCGCGGCCTATTGAAAACGCCCTCTTCGGTGGGTTAATGTCATTACTCGGGATTGTCGGGCAAAACACGGGGACGTGATGCACTGTGCTTGAAACTAAAGCTAGTATTTCTATTACACTCGCTCACACCCACGCACACGCACACCGAGAGAGAGAAATTCCCATGACTACGCGTGTGGGGATTGCGTGTCGCCCATACAGTGCCACACTCTCCCAAAGCGCGGATAGAGGACTGTCTTGTCTGTCAAGATCAGTCAACTGCATGCTCTGACCGGTTACTCTATGACGCGTGCCCGGGAAGGAATATCAAGTCTGGACTCAACCCCCGAGTGAGGGCGTTGACAGGGAGCGAGTGCCTGAGATGGAAGCCGTCTAGTGCCATGGGTATTACGTATAGTGGCCGAGAAAAGCCATCCGGAAGATCAAGATATCCATGGAGGGCGTGGTCGCCGTCGAGACATGACACTAACCATGTCAGGAGGGCCTGGTTGCACCCGGAGACCAAGTTGGAAGTGCATCAAGACTGAGCTGGTGGCGTGATGATCGGAACGAAGGATGGGAAGGATGGATGGGCGGCTGAGAAGTGTAGCCTCCACTTTCTCGGTCCAGCTCTTGGCTGGAAGGAGCTCGTACTCATCCTCAGACTCGTCACTGTCAATCTTGACATGGCACAAACAAATGGAGATGGGAAACGGCCGTCTCCCGAGGCCTCACAGGCCGGGATCATGTATAAGAACCGGCTCTCCTCCCCAGCTTCTCGCGGGGTGGGAGTTTTGCCTGCTCCCCCATGTTTGTGCATCGTTGAGACTGGATTCCCCTGCCCTGCCTTTCCTCTTTCCTGCCCCCTTTTCCCCTTGTTTGATCCGTCGGGTCTCTTTCTCCTGGGCCGGGCTTTTGCTGATCCACCCGCACATCATTGTTTGAACTCCCCCGTATCGGACCGGGTCTCGATCCTCCGGCCACAGCCAAAAAACATGCATCACGCAGGGGTACTGGGCCCAGTCGTGGCCCTGCTGGCTATGGCCGCTCAAGCTGCGGCCATTCGGTGAGTGGGCCGGTCCGTGTTCCTTCTTCCCTCTCCGGAACTGACCGTGACAGCAGCAGCAGCTTGTTGTCTCGGCGGCAGAATGCCACCCTGGCGCAGCCAATCTCAACAGGCGCAAACTCAACAAGCGCAGGCGCGTGCTCACTGATCCCGGGCGACGACTCGTGGATGACCAGCCAGGGCATCATGAAGCCGGCGAACGCGGCCACGGTCGGGTCGGGGCCGGGCATCGCGCTCAGCAGCGACGGGCCCTTCACCATCACCTTCACTAACTCGGCCTCGCAGGACCTCATCGGCATCATCTGGGCGTTCGTGGACGGCAGCAGCTCCTTCGTCAAGGCCGTCGCGCCGGCGGTGGCCTTCTCGCTCGCCCAGGGCGCCTCGTGCAGCGTGTCGGTCGCCAGCGGCACCAAGGGCGCCTGGAGCTCCATCTACGGCCACGACGAGAAGTGGGTCGCCGAGTCCGGGTACGTGTTCAACACCTGGGGTGAGTTCAACGCGGGGGAGACGGTGGAGGGCAGCGTCATGGACGTGTCGTACGAGCCCAACACCAAGGGCCACGAGATGAGCATCAGTGTGAGCAGCCAGTGCACGTCCGACAAGGACCGGTGTTCCTTTCACTGCAAGGACACCTCGCAGCCGAGTTGCTACGAGGCCGGCAGCTACACCCTTCTCAACTGCGAGGCGGGGTCCCAGGCTAACGCCCAGATCGGCTATCTCGCCGGCAGCACAGACCAGCCGGAAGGCGGTTGCAGCGGCTGGTCTATCACCAAGAATGCCGTGGCTACATTTTTGGACTAGAACTGCCGTGTCGGCGTCTCTGTTTTATGTTGTCTTGTCTTGTCTTGTCTTGTCTTGCCTTGTTTTGCCTTGTCTTCTTCGTTTTCTTTTTTTTCTCTTTTCTTTTTCCCTTTCATCCCCCTTCCTCCCCCCCTCGTCTTTGTTCCTGTCGCCAACACCCCTCCCTTCCTAGCTGTTGTCCTCCTGCTGTCCCCTTCTTCGGATTTTTCCTCAGCGCCAAGCCCTGGCGGTCCAGTAGCAGCGATTGCTTCCCGCACAATCCCTTGCCCCCTTGACATCTATTGCCGCGTTGCTTGCCCGATGTGTTTTTGGCCGCCCTTGTCCTGCTTGTCTCCTACAACAACACCTGGCAGCCGATGAACTAACGCAGTCTGAAATAGACAATTCTAAATCGATCGCCGCCTAGGAAAACCTATGTGGTAAGTCGACGATGTGGCAGCTCGAGCAGGAATTGCTAATTACCTCACCAAAGGAAACGGCGAAAACCAGGGACTGGAAGGAGTATAGACCAACGGATACATGGGGCTATCAGAAAATAAACATGTAGCAAAAATGCCATTCAAGAACTCCCGAATACCCTTGCGAGAACAGCCGAAGTCGAATAGTGCCAATCACAAAAATATACAGGTAGATCCTAGGGTTCGTACATGCTGCTGATCTACTAACCCTGATTATACCATTACTGTTGAAACGTATTAGAACGATTGCCACGTATTAGTCAGCACTGTGATGAGTCAGCTAGATTAGTCAGCCAGAGTCGAGCTTACCTCGACTTCTTGCTCAGGGCTCCATTCTGGAGCTCTTGACGATTTACACCTCACGAGTGTAGACGAATATCTACACAAGGCTGTACAACGCAATACTATACTATTCGTACGGATAGGCCAGCATTCAACAATTACCATCATATCGTCGAGCGAAGCGAGGTCGGGGGACCCACAGGAAAAAGCTGCTCTACCTTTTGACCCTTTTTTTTCTTGGGGGTTCCCCCCAGACCTCTGACCTCGCTTCGCTCGAAGATACTGAAGTAGTAGGATAATTGGGGTTAATAGATGAGCGTGTACGGACCCATTGGGAGATGAGAGATCTGTGTGTTTATTTTGTGATTGTTTTTTTCTGAAAGTCAAGAGGGCCATCCAGCAAGTAACAACAAGTGGCTGTGAGGAGGAGGCAACGACAGCCAAGAAAAGGAGTTTACGGGAAAATGAGGTTACACGTTTATATTGGTTTGGCAGCCCGCTGTTTTCATCTCGAGTCGCAGATTGGAAAGAGCGGCTTGTCGCTGGTGGCTCTTGACATTTCTTTGGAGAATAAACACCTGCAAGCTCTTGTCTCCTCTAGATAGATGGAAAAAAGTAAAAAAATAAAATAAAAACTCTCGTCTCGTAAATTGCGTCGTTGACGGCAACTGGTCATAGGCTAGAGTAGAGCTCTCCGGTCATCGTGTTCTCCTCCGTCAAGCCGACATCTTCTCAATAGACAAAGGAAAAGACCACAGCCACGATGCCGCGCACGGCCCCACTTTTCACATTGGTTGGATCGCAGCTGCGACAACGCCACACCACACACACACTTGCTCCTCCCATCTCTCAAAAGATGGACGCTGCCTTCATTGCCAAGCCAGTGCCGGCGCCGCCACCAGCACCGCCAACCGTGGCCATGGAGATGAGATTCCAGTCGTCGGATGCCCTGTAAGGGTCGCTCGTATTCTTATTTGTCTGTCGCGTTTCCCCGAATCGTCATGATCGCTCAACTGATGCCCTCGTAGCCTCCTCGAGTCGGGCCTGTTTGCCGACGCATCGGTGAAATGCGGCGAGAAGACGTGGCGACTGCACCGCGCCATTCTGTGCACGCGCAGCCAGTGGTTCAACAAGGCGCTTAATGGCCGCTTCGAGGTATTTGTCCCTCGCTCGCATTCCAGAGTACGTACGACCCATACGACCAGGCCTGACGCGTGCGTGCCCTTCCGCGCAGGAGGCCAAGACCGGCAATGTCGAGATCAAGAACTTTGACCCTGAGCTGGTCGGCTGGCTCATCACCTACATCTACACCGGCGGTCAGTTATGGTCATTTCTATCATCATCCTCATTGCCCCCGCGCTGACTCCACGCCAACAGTGTGTGATATCGCCAATCTGCGGCCCGACATGCCCACAAAAACAAACTTCACAACCTGCATTGAGGTCTACACCGTTGCCGATTATTTCCTGATGGAGCCCCTTGCCAATATCGCCCTCTCCACCCTGGCCGCCCAGTTCGACATCCGGCTGCCCGCGCTCCAGCTGTCCAACGAAATCGACTGGATGGACGAGCTGTCTGACGCCATCACCATGATTTACGAGGACATGCCCATCGTTGCTGTTCCCCAGTCCAGACTCGGCATTGACAGTTCCGGCCAGAGCCAGGACCCGCCGGCCGGTCCTGCCCAGGGCCGGAGTCCGCCCTCCCCCAGTCTGGCGCCCACCGGCATCCGCGCCGCCTTCCTCGCCTTCATCCACACCGCCCGCTTCTCCCTCCTCCAGCGCGACGACTTTGCCCATCTCCTCGACGCCGTCCCGGCCTTTGCCCTGGACCTGTTCCGCAACATGCGCGGCGCCGGCGACTTCGTGGCGAACCTGCCCGAGCCTACGTGCTCCACGTGCCACGTCAAGCCCAGCAGGGGCGAGAAGGGCTACTACACCCACATCGCCCCGGACCGGCTGCGGCTCTGCGCGAGCTGTGCGAGCTGCGCGGTCAAGAAGGAGCTGCCCGCGCCCTGCGAGGACTGGATGGGGAAGAGGAACCGATGACGGAGCGTCGTTGGGGAAGCGGAGGGGGAAGTGAGTATGAAATCACCAACACAGCGATGCCAACCCACGTGGAGAGCTGTCTGTTGGGTACACCCAGGGTGCTATGGGATGACAGAAGGAGGGCTTCTTCGGATAAGCACGATGAGACCATGTAGATACAGTATATCCCGGCAGCTGACGAGCAC
The DNA here is from genome assembly GCA_011319275.2 of Echinosphaeria canescens. Lineage (NCBI taxonomy): Eukaryota > Fungi > Ascomycota > Sordariomycetes > Sordariales > Helminthosphaeriaceae > Echinosphaeria > Echinosphaeria canescens. Next base: position 13,893 of record WXYE02272793.1, on the reverse strand, counting down.
GCTCACTGCTCACCCCCATCCCCTTTCATGATAGGTCCGGCAATCGACTCTGCATCATCTTACGTAGTGAAGTAGGCGGGCCATGACAATTGTGCCATCCGCGCACGTTCACCGGTATGAGCTCGCTGTGCAAATGCGGGGACGGTGGGTGATTACTGAGCGGCCCCCAAGTGGAAATCTCGGCGCAGTACAGTGCCCATCACAAAATAAACATATAGATCCTCGGGTCCGTACACACCTATTTACTGACCCCGATTATACTGTTACTATAGTCTCTTCGAGCGAAGCGAGGTCGGGGGTCTGGGGGGTACCCCCAGGAAAAGAAAATAAGTTTGAAATATAGAGCGACCTTTTCCTGGGGGTACCCCCCAGACCCCCGACCTCGCAAGCTCGAAGCAGAGTCGTTAGTATATAAGGACCTAGGGAGATGAGGGATCTGCATATTTATTTTGCGATTGGCACTGTAGTTAAAAGGAGCTGCGCTGTCCCAGTGTTGCCCGCGATCATGCGGATAGGAGCAGAGTACTAGATCTCCCTTACTCGCCAGCCCTCTCTCCTCCTCCCTCTCTTCCCCTCTCTATGGTGCCAATAAGACTGCAGCCCAGTCCTGCAACAAATTATCTTATCTATCCACATGCTTTCTCTCTCGTTCCCTCCTGATTTTTACCACCATAACTCAAGTCCTGCCCTCTCCCAGCTAGGCAGGATCCCTCCCTAATATCTCATCATCAACATTCGCTGGAGTTAGTTGATATGGGACAACCAGAGGAAATAGCAGGGGTTGATCCGAGCCTCATCCGTCCGCCAAAGGACCAACGGCATCCTGGTAAGCTGGAAAGCAGGAGCAAGCATCCCTCGCCTATCCCACAGACCCCTTTTCCTTTTCCTTCCCCTTTCTCGTGCTTTTTATCACCATCGTCTATAAACATTCCAGGGGAATAGACCGAGACAAGGGTGTTGATCGTTATATCCCCTGCTCAAACCCTCGCTGCGAGCCTTTCCCTGTCCACTAATCCTCATGTGGCTATCGAATTAGTACGATGGTTTCGGTCCACGCCCTACAACGTCGTTCTCCTCAGCTTGGGTATCTTCGGCGCTCCCGGCATATGGGTTGCCATGAACGCCGTGGGTGGAGGGGGAGAAGAAACACCACAGATCATCAATAAAATGAACGGCATTGTCTTCGGCCTCAACTTGGTCTCCGGCATGCTGGCCAGCACCGTCACGCGCCGCGTCGGTATCAAATGGTGTCTAATCATAGGCTGGTGAGATTCCTTTTTCGTCGCCTGCCAGCTCGGCCTTTGTTGAAGCCACTATTCGCCCCTCCCATCCCCCCCCTCCTCCGCCGGGCCACTCGCGCGTGGTCCCTGACCGACCCTATCCTTTTTGCCCTCTCTCGCCCACCAGCACCGGCTACCCCCCCTATGCCGCTGGCCTGTACGTCCACCACAAATACGGCGTCGAGTGGCTGCTCTACCTCGGCGCCGTCCTCTGCGGCCTCCTGTCGGGCCTGTTCTGGGCCAGCCAGACGGCGCTGATCATCGCGTACCCGGAGCCCTGGCGCCGCGGCCGCGTCAACGGCGTCTGATTCTCGGCCCTGCCGCTGGGCCAGGCCGTCGGCGGCGCCGTCAGCCTCGGGCTCAACGTGCGCGCCGGGCAGCGCGGTGCCGTGTCTGACACGGCCTTTGCCGTGTTCGTCGCCATCTCGGCCGCCACGCCCTTCCTCGCCGGCCTGGTCACGCCGCCGGCTAGGGTCGAGCGAGAGGACGGCCAGCGGGTAAGGATGAAGCTTGCGGGCACGGGCACGGGCAAGGGCACGGGAACAGGAACGGGAAAATGGCATGGCGAGCTGCTCGAGTCGGCAAGAGCCTTTGTCGACGTCAGATTCTTGATGCTTCAGCCGTCCATCGGCCTGGCGTTCTCGTTCGAGGCCGTCTACTGGTCATACATCACGTGTGCGTTCAATGGCATTACTCTCTTTCCTCTTCCTTGTCCCTTCATTAGGTCTCGTTGTTTCCCAACTCTTACTGAACGCAATTCGTCGGGACGGATGCAATCATTGCCAGACTTGTTTACCGTGAGAGTCAGGGTTCTCGACGCCCTTCTTGGAGGCACTTGCGCCATCATTGTCGGGAACATATTCGGTGTAGGTTGAAACCCAAAAACCTGCTCTGGTTTCTCTCCCTCGCGCATAGCCCTTTTTTTTTTTCCTTTTTTTTCCTTTTTGTTATTCTTTATTCTTCCTTTTCGCCTCTTGTTAACTAGATCATTGCCGCTTCCTCGAGACAGCCCTGGCTCGACCGATGCCAAAAGTCTCTTCGTGTCAAGCTGAGAATCACCGTCATCGTCTTCATGGCGACGGTGGGCGGGTGGTGCGCATGGTTGTGCGTCAACGCCACACGCTTCCATCGCGACGGACGGGTCTACGACTGGGACAGCCCCGGCTTCGGCGGCGTCTATGGCGTCAATGTCTTCATCAGCGTCAGCAGGCAGTTGCTGCTAATGTTCTTGTCAGCAGTCTCTCTCATTCTTTCTATCCGCCCCAACTTTCTTCCCCCCCTCCACCCCCCGAAGTTCGTGTGCTGCATTGGGTGGGGTGCTGAAGGGCAGTTTGCATTCCAGCAATTTCATCGTCACAAATATCTCCAACAACGAGGCGGAGGTAGTCCGGTTCTCGGCAGTGCTAGTGGCTGCCCAGTCCATATGGCAGGCCCTGCTCTATGGGCTGGTGTCGATCAAGATCGTGGCCGAGGTCGGAGGCGTCTACATCCTGATGGGCCTGTGGGCTGTTTCTCTGTTTCCGCTATTTAAACTCGTCTGGGGGCTGGGAAAGGCGGTGGGACCGCTTGAGGGAGCGGAGGAGGAGTCGCGTCTGGAGGAGGGTGTAGCGACCAAGGAACAGCCACGCGACGAAGAAAGGGCCTGTTGGGAGACAGTTGGCAGCGATGAAGTCAAGGTCGAGGGGGCAGAAGGGGCGGAGATACGTCGCCGGGGCGTCTAGGCCGAGGCGCAAGACAACACGCTCTCCTCGGCTGGACGAGCATTCAAGCTTGAGCAGCTGGTGCGGACCAGAGCTGATCAAGCCAACGCATGGTGCTAATCACCAAATAAATATATAGATCCTAGCGTTTCTATGTGTTTATTTACTGGCTCTAATTATGTTATTATGATAGTAACTTCGAGCGAAGCGAGGCCGGGGGTCTGGGGGGAACCCCCAGGAAAAAGACCGCTCTACATGTTAACTTTCTTTTTCCTGGGGGTTCCCCCGAGACCCCCGAGCTCGCTTCGCTCGAAATAGAATCATCAGTATATAAAGACCCGAATGACGTGGAAGGTATATGTGGTTAGTGTACGGGAGCTGAGGGATCTGTATGTTTCTTTTGTGGTTGGCACTGTACCTTTCTCAGGCATTGAGATCAGCTCAGTGTAGAAGAAGGGGACAGTGGCACAATATGATGAAAGGTTGGAGATGGATGTCCAACTAAGCATGCTTCTTGACATATAATGCCACTCAGAACATTTGTGGCCAAAAATATACGAGCGACTGTAGGGTGATGGTAATTGGTTGCTTGCGCCTCGAAGAGGCCAGTCCTGTCAAGACAACTGTCTCTTTAGGTTTCTGTCCATAATGCTCTCTTCTTATTTGCCTCTCTGTTTTTCTGTACTGCCTTGCTTCCTTCAGCAACAAGATAGCCGTCAGTCTGCAGGTTCTGAGCAAACATTGTCTAGTCTACAAATGTTGGCATCCACTTCTGACTCCGAAGATCAACAGAACAAGGGCTGGCTGCCTACGTAGCCTAAGGTACGTAGCCGCATCCGAGCCTCTCCTGAGGACTACCACGAAGGAGAAACCCGCTCATGTGCGGTCTTGCATTTCGCACATACCCATCTCAGGAACAGGTTGCCATCTCCAGCACGCCTTCAGCTCCCTGCCCAGGGCCAGGAAAAAAACGAAAACCTAAAAGAAAACAAAAAGAACACAACATGGCCAACGCACCTCCTGCGGACTGGCCCTGGCCCACAGAGTGCGACATCTGCGCCAACGGCCTTGACCCCCGCGGAGGCAACCTCATTCTCAGCTGCCGCCACGTGTGGTGCCTCGGCTGCATGACGCGCCTCCTCCGCACGGCCTGCGGCACCGAGCGCTCGTGGCCGCCCTCGTGCTGCGGCTTCCCCATCGCGCCGACCGTCGTCCCCCGCCCGCCCCTCATCGCGCCCGAGCTCCATCGGCTCCTCGGCACGCGCGCGCTCGAGTTCAGCATCCGCCCGCCCGGCCAGCGCTTCTTCTGCGCCGACCCGACGTGTGCGCACCTCCTGTACCCGCTCCCGCCCGTGGGCGCCCGCGAGGCGCGGTGTGACGCTTGCGGCGCCTGGGTCTGTCTGAAGTGCCGCGGAAGGGGCCACGGCGGCGGCGGAGGAGGTGAAGCTGAAGCCAGAAGAGAGGGGAGCATGGGAGGAGAGGGTGGAGGGGATGGAGATGGAGAAAAGTGTCCGTGTGCCGAGGTCGGAAACAGTGGCGGTCGGGAAGATGGGGGAGGGGAAAGGGACGAGGCGACCCGACACGTGCTGGAGACGGCGGCGCGGGAGCAATGGCAGCGATGCCCGGAGTGCGCGAATATGGTCGAGAAGACGTGGGGCTGCAACCAGATGCACTGCACGTGCGGGGAGGACTTCTGCTACCGCTGTGGGTGTCGCTGGGGCTCATTGTCTCCGGACGGCTGTGACCATCCGCTCTACGATCACGATCCCTTCTACGACCACGATCCGCTCGACGATCACGATCCGCTCGACAATCACCAGCCGTGGCAGATCCAGGAGCACCGCCTCGAGATCAACGGTGACAATGCCGATAGCCCGAGCTGGCTTGGCGTTTTCAGAGCCCACGCCCTGGATTTCCTTGCCCAATTCTGGCTCGGTATGCCGTCGCCGTGGTCCAGACGGGGCTAAGTCTCGACACCGGAGGCGATACGGTGGTCAGGACCGAGTTTTACCGGGTTGGGAGGGGTGGATGGAACGCGTCGAGGAAGGCATTTTGGGGCCAAACTTGAAGTTGCTGAGGAAAGCAGAGAGGCTGATGAGGAGGATTGATTGGGAGAGTCGTGGTTCAAAAGTCCACATGTCCATGTTGGCCCCTCGCTATCTTGACTACGATACCTGTGAGGCAACTAGGGAGGAACTGGGCAGCCATTCGTGGACTTCTCGTGAGCTGGATCATAGAATAACATTGCCCAGAAACCAAGAAACGTGTTCACAGCCCATGTCGTGTTCACATAAAAGAAGAGAATTAGCTATTGGTCATTAGTTATATGGTTCACCTCATCATGCGAGGTAGTGAAGACAAGTTCGACCGGCAAAATACTCCGCATCCAAGACTTCGTCCTCCATGGAGGAAGCCACCTCCTCCCCATCCAAGGCGGATGCGCCCCTCCAGAAAAAGGTCGGTCTGCCTTTTTTCCTGGGGGTTCCCCCCAGACCCCCAACCTCGCTTCGCTCGAAGATATCTGGAGCTTCAATATTAAAAAAAAAAAAAAAATAGAGCGGCCTGGGACGGAAATCTTCGACTGTAGCTGGCGGCGCCAGTGAGTAGATAGATTGGCTTGGCCAAGGTCTGGAAGCCGGTGTCGCGGGGTGCGCATCATGTAACTACGATTGCACCGCGCTCAAACAGACGGAATAAACCCAAGTTTGTTTCCCACTGTGAACACAGGAGCGGAAGACACCACAGCGGAAGCAGAGGGTAGACACAAGCAACGGATGCGTCTTCTCCTTTGCTAATCGAGCGAAGCGAGGTCGGGGGTCTGGGGGGTACCCCCAGGAAAAAAAAAAGGGCAGACCGACCTTTTCCTGGGGGTCCCCCCCAGACCCCCGACCTCGCTTCGCTCGAAGGTAGAAAGCTTTCCATTAGAAGCTCGGGGTTTTCTTTCTTCGATATTGGGGACATGATGCAAAAAGAAAGTATGCTGACACGGGTGCGAGTGACTCATGGCTGATTCACGGCTGGAGTGACTCCGTGCTGGAGACTCATAGCTGGCAAGAAAGGATTGTTGGCGGCGTGGATGGAAGCTGCGACCACGAGCGGAGCGAGGCCGGGGGTCTGGGGGGAACTTGGAGAAAATAGAAGAATACTCCAGCCAGGTCTCCCATCCTCGGCCACATCGTCCTCTCCTTCGTCATCATTGTCCTCGTCATTCCTCGAGGTAGGCTTGCGCTTGGTCGACTGCTTGTTCTTCGCATTGCCCTCGCCCATCGTCGCAGGTGGCTTGTCTCTGACTGGTGTCGTCAGTCAACCTGATACTGTATCTGAGCGGCGCGTGAGCCTTGGAATGCCTTTGGCCTCGAGGTCTGTCGCCGCCTGGAAGAGGTGCACGGGAGCCAGACAGGGCGGACAACATGAAGCTGTGGCAGGCTTCAAGGGCTTCATTACATCAATTCAACAGTCTCTGCTGACGTCCTATGCGATTTCGCCCCTCTGTGGATGAACGGCAAGACCGAGCGTGCAGGGCGCAGAATACTCGAAATCGCGAGATCCAGCCTCTTCGATACTAGTCTGCTGGTTACGAGGTAGCCATTTGCAGTGCACACATTGGTGAATCGTCGGGATGTAGATATTTACAACCAAGGCAAGCTCTCGCCGGCTGCGCTTCTGTACCTCGACTTCAGCGAGGCAGAACCCAAGCCTCACGTTCGCGAATTCAAGTTATACATCTGCAAAAGCTTACGTCTACACCGAGGCTTCGTGTGGATTATCTGGGCTAATTCTCCACTAAATTACATGTAATTATACCCATTCGAGACCCATTCGAATCAGAGCAAGACGGGCTACAAGATTTTCGGCACTTTTGGGGGGGGGGGGGAGTCTTGACTGCATCGTGGGTCTTGTTAAAAAGTAAAAAAAAAAAAAAACGCGGGGTGGATGGGTCTACCCGTTACTCGTGGATTATAGCTTCCAACTATGGCTGGCAGCGCCAATGGAAGTACAGTAGTACAACTGGTCATATCGAATAGGAGCACGGTACTGCACCACGCTCCTATTGAGCCTACTTGGCACGCAGGCAAAGGACACAAGCAGCGAATGCCGACGTCATTAATTAAGAAATAAAATACTCGGCTTATCTTTTTCTGGGTTTCCTCAACAACTACAAGCCCGTTTGACTTACTGTTCTTTTTCTGGGTTTCCTCAACAACTACAAGCCCGTTTGACTTACTGTTTCGATCTTCGAGGTCTCTCGAAAGCCCTCTCTATTGGAATTTCGGGGGGGGGGGGGGGTTATTTCCTCCACAATAGCCAGAACTCCTAGACAGGCTATCAGTTGTTGAGATACCGTGAAAAATAGTTTGTCTTCCCCATTCATAACACGAGGTTCTAGCGCGCGAGCATGTGCACGACGTAAAGCGGAGTACTATTCGCGATCTTTCGGCTACAAATCGGAACATCAAAGGATATAATAATACTTGCGTTTTGAATTTTCCTATCATACCTGGGATAGGACTGGGATTCTATTTATTAATCCTAAATGGAAAGCCAAAGTAACCGTCTTAAGATACACTTTCATGCGCCAGGACCACGGCTCGCCAAGCAGTCATTCCTTAGGAAGATATTTACGTTTCCCGATTACCTTCCTATAGCTGATAAGCGACGAGAAGGCCACGCCTGCTCGGGAGGGGAACATGCGCCACCACCGCGCCGGCGCCCTGCATCCGCTCCTCTTGCTCTCTCAACCTAACCGACAATCGCATCACGGCTCTGCCATCTGATAGTAGTCGCTGTAGCCGGTTATAGAGGTTCCCACGGGAGCATCTGTTCATAATTTCGCTAAGCAGGCCCTTTGTTCTCCTCCGTCGGTGACCAGGAACATTTGCTGGTGCGGGCTGCTGAGGCTTGGGCCTCCGAATACCCGGCACTTTTCCAACGCGATGATGCGACGCTAGCCTCACAAGAAAAAGGGACCATCAAAACAACCAGGCCGAGGCGAGGCTGGCTGTCTCTAGGGACACTTGGTTCCAAGACGATATATGTTTGCATGCTCTTGAGAGCTTCTGTCGGCGCGCTATTACCTTTTAACACAATAGTACAGGCCCGAGTGATTGGATCCTGTACGCGTGAAGCGAAGCGGGGCCCCTGTACTACAACCTAAATATAAGGTACAAGTTTCACCAGTCTTCGGCGATTACCACGGGGGGCTGCGCCCACTGTAGTCCTCCCCCCTCCCTTTTTTTATTTCATTTATTTATTTGGCTGTTTTGGCTGCTGAATATACGGATATGTGGCCGTCTCTAGGTGACCAGGCAGGCAGAAAGGCTCTCGTTTCCTCCTCTCTTCGGCCTGTGCGCGGTACTGGGCTTCTTTCGTCTTTTTGGTAGAGTACCGCAGTACGTAGGGCAGGCGAACCCAGTGCCCGCCTGAGGCTGTCAACTGACTACAAACTCAAAGGGAAAAATGAACGATGAAGGGGAAGAGTGTGACTCGACAATTGGATTGTGTATTTTGACTAGGAGCTAGGAGACCAAGCTCCCGTTCAATGAAAAAGAAAAAAAGAAAAAAAAAAAGAAAAAAGGGAAAGGGGCTGGGGCAGAGGGAAAGCCTGGTATGTCGACTGGCGAGCGACTGACTGCTTAAGTGGGCGAGTTGGGTGCAAGTTGACAAGGCGCTCAAAGTGCTGTTCAACAGTGGTATTTGACGTGGTTGCTCGCAGTCGAATGGTGGTACGCAGTCTCGAGGCGAGAGACGCATGCGTGCCTCCGTTGAGGCAGTGCGTGAGACTGGCGTGGTGGTCTTGAGAGGTCTTGGCGCGAGGAAGGTTGGCAATAGTACTCCTGGTGGGTAAGTCCTCGCAAGTGGTTGTCAAGACTGGCAAGACTGTGCTCTTGTAGGCGGGCTGGTGGTCAGCGATTACGGAGTAGTAACCAGCGGTTTGGTGGACTTTGCGTCCCGAGTGGATGGGTTGAAGACTGACCCAATAAAGAGGTCATTGTTGGCTGGATATGTGGCAAGACGGATCATGTTGGGAAGACCGGCTAGAGTGGTTATTGGTTGCCTTCCTGTCTCGTCCCGCAAAGAAGACGTGGTGCCTGGCAAGAGCCGCGAGATGGCTTCCTTGGCTGGCGGTTTGGCTAGCAGAAGACTGCTCGGCGGCAGTCTCTAGGCCAAATAAGTGAGGCGTGGGCTCTTGTGAGTTGGTTGGAAGGCGAGTTGCGGGTTGCTTGGCAAAACCAGCCAAAGTTAGCAAGACTACCAGACTCGTTGTTGGTTGCCTTCCTGGCTCGTCCCGCAAAGAGGACGTGGTACCTGGTAGGAGCCGCTGGATTCCTATTTTGGCTGTCTTTCTGGCTTGCTGAAGACAGTATGACGGCTGTTTCTAGGCCAGTAAGACGAGGCGAGGGCTCCTGTAGGCTGGTTGGAAGGCGAGGGGCTGGTTGCCTGGCAAAACTGGCCAAAGTTGGCAAGGCTGCAAGACTGGTTGTTGGTTGCCTTCCCGGGTTGTCCCGTAAATGCTGGCTTGCTTTGTCGACTTGTGTGGAGACATAAGCCCTACGCGAGTGAAATCGCAAGATAGTTGACCGATGTTGTTGATCCTCGGCTCCAGTAGGTCCTTCTGTGGTTGGCCTTGGTGTAGGGGAAATGGTGTAGGGGAAATAGGGGGAGTGGTTGTTGAGGGAATGAATGGTTAAAAATGGAAACTGGTGCCCTAGAGCTATTCGGTGTCTGGCGGAAGCGGAAGATCGTCAGCACAGGGTTGTCTCGCCACGCAAACAGTTTCGTCGCCAAGATCGCAGCAGATCGTCATGTTATGTGTTGCAATATGGCACGCGCCAGTGGGAGTCGGACAGAAGAGGGTCCAACAAATCGCTGCCCCATGATTGGCGAGGCAAGGAGATAGAAGGGGAGGGGGAGGATGTTTAGAAAGGAAATCTGTTGGGGGGCGTGGGGAGCGACATGTGAGTAGCCCGATGAAATCCTTGACGAGTTGATCGACGCAGGAGCCTGGGTGCCCTTGGCAGATCGGTTGCTGCTCCTGATATTGCGATCGAAGAATCGACGTGCGTGACATCGGCGGGAATCCACGGGTGCGACGTAGACCCTTGCTCGGAAGGCCGTCCTGAGAGGCACACCGAGGAACTGGTGCAGTAGGCCAAAGGCTGAAAGGCGTCAAACTCCTCACGAAGGTTGCGAGCCCGCCGGCTGTAGAGGCTGGGGCGCGTGTGCTAACACGCGCTGTTGTCAATCCCGAGACTCACGCGTTGTCAGCGTTGAGGAGACGCTTGATGTGGAAGGGATTAACGACGCGAGTTGACAAGCCACAGAGGCGAAACTCATGAACGTAAACTTGAATGCTTGATGACCGTTGTACAGGTGCCCTCGGCGAGGACGGCGACGGCGATGATAGCGATGGGGCTGGGAGGGGGTTGTGCAGTGCCAGATCAAAGTCCAGATCTTCGTCCTTCAGGCTGCTGCGTCGTTGTCGGATGTCGTAAAAATCAAACACAAGGCATAATAGAAGAAAGAAAAGAAAGAAAAGAAAGGAAAGAAAGAAAAGAAGAAATTGACTGTCCAGGCGGGGACCCGGCATAAGTCAAATCAAGATGACGAGAAAGAAGAATTACAAAATATACATAAAACAACACCTACATCCAACAACCTTTCCAGTCATTTTATAAGATTAGAAAAAAATGTGGCCTGAGGCAAGACAGGTCGACAAGATTGTTGTAGCCACCAAGAAGAAGACAGATCTCGGCAACGACGGCAACAACGGAACAGGGTGCTGCAAGGGGATCTTGTACTGTTGCATGAAGTTGGAGTGACGGAGGATTTCGTCGCCGTGGATATGACTGGTCCCTTGTGCTCGTAGTTCACGCCGGTAAGACGGCTGGAGCTAGGGAATGTGTGGCCAGCCTTGCGGGATTGAAATGAACAGCATCAAACCATCTCTGAAGCTGGGTGCTGGCGACTCGCCTCCTTCGGATCTGCCCTTCTCGGGTAGCGACGGGGCGCTCTCGAACAAGCTTCTCCCGTCCGCTGTCTTGGTCTTTTGACCGGCGGGAGGGGCTGTCTTCTTGGCCGTCTTGGCCGTCTTGGCCGGCGGGAGGGGGACCTCGTCATGGCGGAGGTGATGGGAGTGGCAGTTGTCTTCTTGGCCTTTTTGGCCGGCGAGAGGGGGACCTCGGGTGCGGCGGTGGGAACTCCGACCCCGTGCCCGCCCGTGGGGGATAAGGACCGCCCAAGCTATAGTATCCTATTTACAGGGCTTTTCGCTTACGTAAGAAACCTTCCTTGCCTGCCCGTTGGGCGTACCCTAACGGAATTATAGTAAGAAAAACCTGTCTCTCGGGCGTAGCCCCCGCCTAATTAATCTGCCTAATATATTATATCCTTTTGTGGAATGGTTGGGGTGGTGCGTGCACCATCCCCACTTTTGTACGATTAGATAGTGTAAAGGCGGTCAGAATACTGCCGTGGGAGCTTTATCAAAAGCTTCCACAGAGCGTTGCAATTGCAACGCTCTAGCAGTATTCCACATAACCAACAACCTGAATTTAACCACTAAGATTTACTATATATAACGTAGTATATATAAAAATCTATATATCCTATTAAAGCTTACCTAAATACAGACTATTAGTAGGAAGGTCTTATTAATATTGGTTAATATTATTTTAAAAAATAGAATATAAAATAATTAAGCGGAAGAAGCGTTTTTAAGATCGTATATAACGGTTCGGCTTCTTATATATTTAAAAACGAGCTATTAATAAATATAATTCTAAATATTTATATTATATAAAAATATAACGAATATATTTCAGTTATATATATATATTAAGTGAAAGTATTTAATACTAAAGATTATTTTTATATCGGCTTTATATTAATATAAGCTTATGTTATTTTAAGTTTATATTATTTCCGGAACTAGAAAATAAAGATCTTAACCGAATTAAGATCCTAAAAAAATAATTAAATATATATATATTTAAATAGTTTATATATTATAAGAATAATAATTTAGTAGAAAGAATATTGTTTTTAAGAGGAAGTTATTTAGTGAATTTATTAAAGATTTTAATATTCAAATACCGGTTATATTTGTAAAACTTAATAAGGCCTTATATATAAAGATTAATATTATTCTGTAAAAAAAAGGAATCTACCCCGGAATAAAAGGAAAAGGGGCGCGATATAACTTATAGTTGATAGAATTAATTAATCAAAAACATAATATTTTATTAATTTAGTTAAATAATATATTACATAAGGCAAATAAAATATATTAAAGGATTATTATATATAGATTAATTGATATCTTATTAAATTAATATGATATAATAAATATTGTAGTGAGTATTATTATAATATAAGCCGAGAATATATCTAAAAATAAAGATAGAATTATAAAATAATTAAATATATATTAACCGGTAGCGGGAGTTTTATTAAAAGTATTATAAAAAGATAATAAAATATTGATTAATATTTTATTAAATAAAGGTTAGTTATATAAATAAGTGTATCCCCCGACGCTGTCGAGGCTCTGGCAAGAGCTTTAATTTATGTTAGTAGGTATATAAAAAGAACAATAAGACTAGCCTTTATAATAATAAAAGTAATAAATATAATAAAGATTATAATATAAAAGGGTATTATAATAACCGATAGGATTTAATAAATAAAATAATATCATAAGAATATTAGATTTATAAGACATCTAGTTAAAATTATAAATTAAAGGAATAGGAATATATAATATATTTTTATTAAATAATTATCTGAATTAAAAAATCGATATTTAAATACTAATAATATTTAATAAGCTTTAAAAAAACAAGGATAACTTTACCAGTAAAGTATATAATATATTAAATAATCAAATATAATATTTTTTCGTTTAAATAGAGATTAGATTTTTAATTTCGAACTTCGTACGAAGTTCTTTTTTACTTTAAAAAAAAAAAAATTATATACTTTATTAAAAGGCGTTCGAAACCTTTCCTTAAATATAAAAGCAGCGCTATCGGCTTTTATATTTATAATAAAGAATGGTTTTTTTTATTGGACTTCTTTAATCTAGCTAGAAGCCACTCTTTCTTTAGAAAGGGTTACTTGCTATAAGACATTATACTGGCAAAAAAAAATTTTTTAACCGCATTCGGCATTTTGCTGGATACCGTTTGCGCTGAATAAAGCCTTCTGATTGGTCGCTGGCGTTCCTTGTTGAAATAACGACTTAGGATTAGCTAACTGTTCCCCCACTTATTAGAGGCTTCGTTTTGATTGGCTACTCAATCCCCCTACTTGTTAGAGGCGTTAATTTGATTGGCTAGCCTATTAAGCTAAGAAAGATAGGAAAGAACTTTAAAGATAATAAGATTTTTCGCAGTTAATTTACTCGCCCAATAAATTTATCTAAAATATAAAAAAAATCGAAAAAGTTAAAGCCGAAAAAGCGCTTTTAGGAAATATAAGTTACACGTATATACATTTAGCATAGTATCGTCAGCGCCTTGCCGCTACTTTTAGAGAGAGCCAAGCCAGGCGTCGACTAGCCTACGCATAGAAACCGGAATAGACTAATAGCGTTTATTAATACCGGCGCAGGTACAGTACCGAGCGACTTGATTTCTTACGTAAGCGTTAGAATATCGCTAAAAAAAAAGGCGAAAAAAAGCCAGATATAAATATAAATAAAAACCGCGCCCATACTATTTTAATTTAAACGATATTTATACCGGAAGGTATAGTCCCGATTTATACGACCTATATATTATTAATAAAAAATATCCGGTTCTTAATCTTTTTTTTTCTTATATATAAAAGTTAGTATTTTTTTTTTTTTTTTGAAGTGAAAAAGAACTTCGTGCGAAGCTCCAAGTCAAAAATCTAATCTCTATCTAAGCGAA